>PVKS010036188.1:0-19529 GCA_004027875.1 Aplodontia rufa | reverse complement strand
GGCATATGTTTACCCTTACAGCTCTGTGTGGTAAACCAGACTGGAAGGATTTAGGTATCTTCAGGTGTTTAGAATGCTAACTCAGTGAGGTTGGAGTCTTCTTGAAAGGATGAGTGTTGTCAGCATCATTTGGGGAACAGGGAGGATGGGACCTTGGTGCCTTCTTCGGTGGACTTGTTCCAAGACAAAGATACTTTTAGTTTCACAGTACAAGATAAAGGGACTCTGGGAATAAATTGGCCATACAGCTACCACACATAGAACTCTGTGGAACTAACTGGGTTCCTTTTGCTTTTATAGCTTGAATTTGGCCGCCTTTTGTGTTTGTGTATATTTGCTAGGACTTGAGTGTGGTGCAGGTTGTTCTTTCCCAGCTCTACAACAGCTGCATTCTGTGGGGCTAAATTCATCCATTGACAGATCTTGCTTTCAGGTTTATCAGCTCTTTATTTTCTTTGACATTTGAGTCTCTTATTTATAATGATGAGATTAC
Organism: Aplodontia rufa; assembly: GCA_004027875.1. Lineage (NCBI taxonomy): Eukaryota > Metazoa > Chordata > Mammalia > Rodentia > Aplodontiidae > Aplodontia > Aplodontia rufa. Next base: position 19,036 of record PVKS010036188.1, on the reverse strand, counting down.
GGGGGGGGGGGGGAATCAAGTGCTTTTCTTTATTTTTTTTTTTAATTAAAAAATTACTGCAGTTAAATCAGTCCAGTTATTGCGTAGTGGACTTATTTAGCTCTATTGAGGAAAGAGTTAAACTTAGCATTTTAAGACATGTTTCTTGAAGCTCAAACACGATTTTCCAGTGTTATTTTTGCATGTATTTGCTTTTGGTACAGCTAAATATTCAGCGTGTTTTTCATAGCGCCTGGTGTTTTCAGAAAAATCAAAATAAATTTGTTCCCTAAAGATTGGTGTTCTTTACTTTTTCTTTCTTTTTACCTCTTAGTAAATCTCTTGCTTCATGGTATATATATCATAAAAAAGTTTAATGTCAAATATGTATCAAAAAAGTAATGTACATGATTCTAAGAAGTAAAGATAGAAAAAAATCATTACTCTAGATTAAAAACTCCTAAATAATCCAAGTTATTTTACAGGACTTGTTCTAAAGTAATTTAACAATATAGTACTATAGTTAATTCTGTTAAATTCACCTTTTGAGTTTTTTTGGAATCCTCATTTTAACTTTAGTATTTTAATCTATGTTCAAATATTGATCTCCTGAAGATATTAAGCAGAAGAAATTCTGACTTGAAAATTTCTCTTTATTTTGAATTAATTGGGACAAGATTAAAGAAACAGATGCATTGCGTGCTATCTTCTTCAAAGTAACCATTTGACCCCTGCTAGTTTAAACACTACAGATAATTAACTTTGTCCGGTTAGACATAACAGTATTCTTCTCAAATATGTTTAGATTTTTATTTGCTTTAATTTTTGGCAAAGTACAAAACAAAAACTCAGCTTTCAACCAGGAAAAGTCTTGAACATTTTAAGAAAGCACAGAATTTGTCAGGAAGCAAGTACTGAAAGAGCACCAGGGTTAGCCCTCAAACCCTTCCGTTTCCTCATCAAGCTACGTTCGTCCCCATTCTTTGTCTCTTAAAACGTTGCGCTTGATTTTTCCAGTGATTGTCTTTGGGAGTTCTTGAACAAATTCCACCTGATTGAAAGGACATATTTATGAGACACTTAATTCCACTTTGACTTAACTGTCATGAAACCCTAAGGCTGAATTTTAGCTTTGGAAATTGTCATAGCCTGAGCTCATTGAACTTTGTGGGCACCAGAAAGTGGTCAGATCTTGAGGACAACAGGGTAGCTCCATCCTGTTGGTATTTAGTGCAAATTCACTTCTGTGCTCTTCCAGAAGAAAATAATCCCTTCTACCCATACCTAGAGACCTAGGCCTCTATTTGCCTTTGGGGGAAATGGAGGCTACACCTAAATTCAAAAAGAAAAGTTTTTAGCATTTTAACTTTTTATAGCTGGTTCCTGCAAGTTCTGAGGGAAATATTTTAGGGATAACTTGGAGTATCTATAGTTTTCCCCTTATTCCCTGACTTGACCATAAAATCCTGTCTTTTCCCCCTTTCTTAAGACAAGACTATGTATTTAAAACATCAGACCTCGTTTCTGAAAATCAAAACGTTACTGATTTAATGGAGAAAGTGAAAATGGTTGAATTAGTTTTTGGGTAAAAATTAACTTCTTTTTGGCCAAAATGATGGCAACTGAAGTGGAATTGTCTCAGGATCAGACAACATCAAGCAATAGGACTCCGGAGCAGGAAGGAAACTGCAGTACTGTCTTATGTAGGATTCCTCTCCTTTTTTTCAGGGCTGAGGATCGAACTCGGGGCCTTGAACGTGCTAGGCAAGTGCTTTGCCACTGAGCTAAATCCCCAACCCCTTGTAGGATTCTTCTTAAGTTCTTTGAAGAAGGTTTCAGGAAAAATCCCATCCTTTGGATATTATCTTCCTGAAGCCTTCAGTAAGGTCACTTATACTTAAAGGCATGCACTTTGAATTTATAGGGCTATGATGTCCAAGAATACTAAGATGAATCAGGTGCTGTCCCTAAAAATAAGTCACTTTGACAGTTCTTGCTTGGCTCCATTCCCCCTCCCCATATGGAAGGGGAAGAATTAGTTCTATAAAAGATTCTTAGTATTTACTCAATATTTCAGAATTGTTAAAAAAATTATCGTGCCCTGATATATAACATTTTAAGGCAAAATTCTCAGGCTAAACAAAGTATCTTCTATGTATGTAATGAGCTACTATACATTCAAAATGCAATAAAATATATATACTGGCTTACACCCTGGTGTGGTAACACAAACTTGTACTTGCCTTTCTTGGATATTTGTAAGGGGCAGTAGATTTTTTCACATGATCCTGAAGCTCAAGAGTTAATTTCTCAGGGTTGGAGGATTTGAAGGGTGCAGATAAGACAACAAAAGCTTTCACCACCTGTAGGCAGAAAACTCCATTTACATAGCTATCTTTGTTTTTCAAACAAAGCAAGCCTGAAAGTAGGTTGTATTCCTTGTTAGCAACTTGAGTGGTGACTGCAAATGCCAGCCATCATCACCCCTGAACAGAGCTTGAACACAGTTATAAAGTGAAGTTTTGAGAGCGATTTCCAGATAAATCATGTGAGCAGGAGTGCAGCTATGCTTTCATGGCCCAGTTCTATTTACCTGTCATATTTAACATTCCATCCACCTGTTTTATTATGCAGGCATCCTTGATTGACAGTTGACAGTTTATTCCAACAAACTATAGCTTAGAAGAAGCATGGACAAAATGGAGGTTCCACAGAACATTGAGGAGTGTTAGGGAGTCCAAATGGGGGAAGGATGATGTATCTGGAAGGATTAATCTCTAAGAGGTCTTTCTTAAAAGCAATTAATTGTTAATTATTGGATTTGGCAAGCATACTTCAAATGATTATACATGGATTCGAACTGGTGTGTACTTCTGGTGTTCTGTTAAAATCAGGAAGAGAATATTTTTGGAGAATGGAATTTGATGGAAAGTGGAGGGGGTATAGGCAGTAAGAGCATACGACTCCGTGTTCCTGCGGAGGGTCTCTAGTGTGAGAGAGGGAGGCACAGGAAGAGATGTGGGAGGATACTGATGGGCACCATTTTGAGATTTTTCTACTTGCTGAATCTAGAAACTTCCACAAGGAAAAGAAATTTCTCTTTCCATATTATAAGGGTTCTTCCTGGGAACTAAGGCTATTATTGTCATTGCCTGAGTAACAGTTCATTGATTAGGCCCTAAATGGCCATGGGATTTATTTGGAGTTGGGCCACAATCTCCTAGTTGCATTTTGAGCTCCCTGATGGTTTTGCAGACTGATGTCTATTGCTTTAGCTTATGTGGTATCTGTTCCCCCTTTTTAGTAACAGTACTTTGAGTTTCCTGTGGAATATTACCTTGAATCCTCTCTGGTGGGGTTGATACCAACCCTAACCTCTGATGACAGGCATATGACTCAGGCCTGGCCAGTAGCCTGTATCATTCCCTGGACCACACTGACTGGAAATGTGATCTAAGGCAAATCAGATCCTGGAAGTTACTTGAAAGGTTGGAAAGAACCTAATCTTTTTCTGGAAGGGTGGAGAGGATGGGTGAGCCATGTGAGCCTTGGTTGTTACGAAGTAGGCAGAACCTGTTCAAATGGCACCAACAGCCAGGCGCAGTGGCACATGCCTGTAACCACAGTGGCTGGGGAGGCAGAGGCAGGAGGATTGCAAGTTCAAAGCCAGCCTCAGCAACTTAGCCCCAAATCAACATAGCAAGACCCTGTCTCAAAATAAAAAATAAAAACAGTCTGGGGATGTGGCTTAGTGGTGGTTAAGCTCCCCTGGATTCGATTCCTGGTACCCCCCCGCCAAAAAAAAGTGCCAACATGAACAACAGCAGAGCCAGTCATGAAGAAAGACTAAATCATACGAACTTCATTGAATGCTTGGCTATAACTGTACCATAATTGTCACTCATTTATATGGCTCCCCCAAATTATTATTATTTATAACAAGTCAGTTTGTGTTGAGTTTTGCTTCTTGCCACCTAAAGAATCCTAATCGTCTTTGGGACACAGTTCTTTTATAAAGTTGATTGTCTAGTATACTTTTTATTTTTAAGAGAGAGAGAATCAATTTATTTTTTTCATCTCTGGCACTTGGTTGTGTATGTGGTGCTGGGGTTTGAACCCAGATCCTTGCACGTGCATGGCAAGTGTTCCTACTGCTGAGCTACTGCTCCAGCCATCTAGTATACTTTTTTTACCTTACATGTGACAACTCTTGATTTAGTCTTTACTGTGGTCAAATGCACAGAAGTTGAAAATGTGAAATTGCCACTTTCATTAATGACATTCACTCTACCTCTCCCCGGATTGGATCTGGACTGCTGACAACAGCCGATTCAACAACTGCTGGGTGCTCTATGAGGGCGCTCTCCACTTCAAAAGGCCCAATGCGGTACCTGCAGAGGAAGAGGAGCCTCTGATGAGAACACTCTCAGTAGATCACCCTCCCTGACAAATCACTGCTTTCTAAGAGCAGCAAAGGTGCAAACCCGGAGGATATGATGACATCATCAGCTCTGCCAACAAACCAGAAATACCCATCGCTGTCCATCACTCCTCTGTCTCCAGTGACATAAAAATTGCCCCTTATCGTGGCAGCAGTTTTCTCTGGATTGTCCTAGGAATCAAAGATGTCATTTGGGGATTAGTTTGTACACAGCAAACAGGTAGGGCGGCCATTAATTGCCTACTTCTAAAGAATTTTTTTTTTAAACCTCCCATCCATACATACAAGTGTAATGCCCCAATTAAAAATGTGTGTGTGGAGGGGAGAAATTTGAATAAACCATGAAGAAATGAAAAAAAAAGTAGTTTTGAGCCTCTAATACAAAAGGTCCAAAAAATATAAAAAATAAGCCTCCCTTCTCCTTCTAGGGCTCCCTCTGTCCCCATCACCTTCCTCCAGCCTGTCCTTTCTGAGGACAACTATTGCATCTGGTTATTACGCCTGGAATTTAATTTTTACACTTAGGGATGATATTCTCTCCATTTTGTAGTTGAAATAGATGGGGATTTGTCACTTGCTGAAGCGTAACATAGCAAGACACGATGGGTTGAAATTGGGAATCTGTTGGTATTAGTGTGCGACTAGCATTTTCTCCATTTTCATACCACATATTCAGAGAAGAAGCAGAAGGGCCGTGTTGACTTTAGTCTGAGGGCAATCTCTCCTTCTTTGCCAGGTGGTACAACGTAGCCGTCTTCATCTACAATCTAGAACAAAAGAAACAATTTAGTTTCTTACATTTTTCTTTTCACAAAATGAAAACGGGGTGTGAATAGCTGTGTAAGAAGAGCAGGGAACTGTAAAATGTCTCTCTTCCTTATGGAAACAAATATTTTCTCAACCTACCTGGACATCGTAGGGCAATACGCCTTTCCCCATGGAGCCTGGTTTAATTTCTTGTCCTTTCATGTTGGCACAAATTATTCCCTATGGAGAAGACATGCTTTTTATAAGTATGTAGACATTCATTTTCTGTAGCTATTTATATTGATTCAATTTTTACTGATTTTAGAACAATAGTTCTCCACTTGAGTGTGCAGGGCATCACCTGGAACATTGTTACAACACAGATTGCTGAGCCACACCCCAGAGTTGGGGTCTGAAAATCGGCATTCCTAACAAATTCTCAGATGCTGCTGCTGCTGCTGGTTTGGATACCACCTGGTGTAGACTCCATTATATGAATCTTGGAGAAAATTCTCCAGAGAGCAATGGAAGGATGAGCAGCTCAGTTCTGAGCCTCACCAACCCCTAAGACCCTTGAGATTTCTGCTTGTGTGGGGAGGAGGCAGGAGTACTATGGAATAATTACAGTTCCCCTAAGCCCAAACCAAATCAGGCAATTCACAAGCTTTGATAACTACTAGCAAGGTAAGGTATTTGTTGAAGCACAACAAAAATTTAGAACATGATTGGGGCACTTTGGGTATTCACTTGGCATACCTGGGACTGAAAAGCCTCAGTGGACAGTCAGCTGTCCATATCTGCAGGTTCTGTGTCCTTGGATTCAATCACCCAAGTGTTGAGAATATGTCTTAAAAAATTTCAACTGTACTGAACATGTGCAGACATTTTTTCTTATTATTTCGTAAATAATCCAGCACAACATTTAAGTAGCATTTACATTGTATTGTGTACTATAAAGATGATTGAAAGTGTACAGGAGAATGTGTGTAGGTTATATGCAAATACTGTGCCTTTTTCAAAATTTAGAGACAGGGTCTCCATAAGTTGCTTAGGACCTTGCTAAATTGTTGAGGCTGGCTTTGAACTTTATGATCCTCCTGCCTCAGCCTCCTGAGCTGCTGAAATCACAGGCGTGTGCCACCATGCTGGAAATATTGTGCCATTTTACATAGGGGACTTGAGTATATGAGGATTTTGAAATCCTCTAGAGTACTGGAAACAATCTCCAATGGATATCAGGAGACAATTGTATTACAATTTGCCCTTTAAACGTACCACTTCTGTCTGTCCGTAGCCCTCGTACAGCTCCAGGCCAGTTTGTGTCTTCCACTGTTCCATCACCTCCGGGTTGAGTGGCTCCCCTCCTGTCACACAGTGCCGCAGCTTCTTGAATTTGTATCTGAAGAGAAAGAGTTGGATGTAGTCTTGGGAGGAGAGAGATGAGTGACTTTCACAGCAAGATAACGAAGACATTCAAGCAACAGCCCAAAGAGCCAGGGAGGCAAGTCTTATAAAAGTTCCTTCCACAATTATTTGTTAAACAACTACCATATTGCGAGACCTTTTTCAATCCATGTGATATACATTAATGATATACATTAATGATGAAAACAGTTTCCTGAAGGAGTTTCCCTTGTGAGTGTGGGAGAACTTAGCTATTAAAGACAGACAAAGCTAGAAGAAAATGCTAATAATTATTTATGAGACAAACAATGTAACATCTAACATTAATTGGGCAGTGGCTATGTGGTAAGGGCTTTAGGAGCCCTCTTAGACTCTTTTGCAGATGAAGAAACTGAGACGCAGAGAGGTTAAAGAACTTGCCAAGGTCACTGGAATAAGAAAGGGTTGAGTTGGATGATCTGTCCTGTGCACCTGCCACGCGTCTCACCAAGCATGTCACTTACATTGAATTCTCACCACAGCCCCATGCAGTGACTCAGCCTCTCTTACAGATAGAGTTGATGGCAGCTTGGCAAGGTCATTGTAAGCATTTTAGGTCACACCATTAGTAGTACAGCCTGTTTGATTTTGGAGGTGAGCTTCTCGCCACTGGCACTACTGGACTCAGACGAGGAAGCCTGGACCAGCCTGATGCTTCTACAGCGAGGTCCCCAATGTTAGGGAGGGTATGGGTAGGACACAAATTATGTGTGTTTAAAAGAACCCTTGAGGGTCTGGAGGGGTGCCTCAGTGGTTACAGTGCTTGTGGCACACACGACGACCTAGGTTCAAACCCCAGCTCCACATACACAACTAAGTGTTAGAGTATGAAAACCAGATGAAAAAGTAAATAAAATCGATTCTTTCTCTCTCACTGTCCCTCTCTCTTTTTAAAAAAAGATATGTACAAAAAATAAACCCTTGAACAGACCTTGCATGATCCTTGGAATGTGAGCAAGATGTTCACATCTGGAGGCCAGTAAGCTGCCGGTGACTAAGAAAAGAGATTCATATTTGCTTCATTCTGCTTTTGTTTCTTTCTTCAGCGAGAGACAGAGACTGAGAGTCAATGAGTCAATTTGACTTATTTTTTCATCTGGTTTCTGTTTTTCTGACACTGAGTTGTGTTTGTGGAGCTGGGATCCATCCTGGGCCCTTGCACGTGCCAAGCAAGTGCTCTACTGCAGAGCCTCCGCTCCAGCCCCTTCATTCTGTGGCTTATAGCACTTTCCCTCTGGGGCATCCACATGCTTGGATCCACAGGCTAGTCTACAGATGATGCACAAGCTTTTACAACTTTACAACTTTAATAGTTTGTCTGTTTGTTTAATTTCCTCTCTTCTCATGCTAAATCTGAATCAGTTACATAAATATATACTGCAACTCTGGATGGGCAGGTGATTTGAATATAACCTTCAAGTCATAAATTTCATTAGCTTCTCTTCAAAGTCATATAAATATGCTTTTGTTTTATTTGAAGGGGGCCAATTCTAAATGACCATATTTCTAACAGTGGTACTAAAGCGCACATTTGTTGTTGTTTTGAATGGGAGTTCTGGCAAAATAGGGTTCTGGTTGTCACTGGGAAAATACCCAGTTCCCCCTAGAGTATATCCCAGTGGCTTCAACTGGGAGATGGTTTTATCCCCCATGGGACATTAGGCAACATCTAGTGACATGTTTGATTGTCACAAATGAGAGAAGAAGAGAGATGCTACTGGCATGTAGTTGGTATACTGTTCAGCATCCTCCAATGCATAGGACAGTCCTCCACAACAAGAATTATTTGGTCTAGAATGTCAGTAGTCGTGAGACTGACTAAGAGAGTCCTGTGCTGAAAGGGGAGGTCGGGTGCTGGATGATAGCTTCCCTTTCTGTGGTTCAGATGGAGATTTCTGTCCCAGTACCTCTTAAGGTCTTTTTGCACAAGCATCCGGTACACCGTGGGAGCGCTGCACAGGGTGGTGATGGGGTAAGTGGTCAGCGTCTGGATGATGGGGAAAGATGGAGATATCAGAAACAGAGGCCATGACTAGAGCTGATGTCTACAACCTCTCATTCTCTTCCATCAGTATGTGCCCACCTTGTGGTCCCTGCTAGGAATGAGAAATCAAATATTTATCAGTTGTCACTAGGGACTGTGTATCTGTTGGGAATTTCCAATTATGTTAAGTGTGTGTATATGTTTCAGAGACAGACATGCACCATCACAAATCGAAAAGTGCATTGTTGAATTTGAAAACAATCCAAAGTCAGAATTGGTCTGTGCTTCCCTAGGACTGCATGTTACCCCGCGTGTTGGAGTCTTGTTAAGTTGCTGACTTGTGTGGTACTGGCTAACCTGCTGGTACCTCTCCAGCACCGTTCCCACAGAGCACATTAGTCTCTTTGAGTGGACTGAGTCAAAGTAGAAATGGGCATTTTCAAAGCCATTTGTTTAACATTTGCTGGGCACATTATTTCTTTAGTTCCTTAAATCAAATAATGATGCAGGCATCTTAAATCTAGAGAAATCCGAATGTTTGAAAGATCCTCTTTCTAGAGGAGCAAGTACAGTGTGTCAATGTGTTGACAGTTTGCGTTAAACTTGAGAATATGGGAGAGGGCTTTCTAGATCTATGCACAGGCATAGATAAGCAATAACCCGTGGTCTGAAAATGAGCATTTCTACTGTACGTATTTGTTCCCTAGATTTATTTATTTAGGAATTGCGTATTGAACCCAGGGGTGCTTCACCACTGAGCTACGTCCCCAGCCATTTTTATATTTCATTTTGAGACAGGGTCTTGCTAAGTTGCTTAGGGCCCTGTTAAGGTACTGAGCCTGGCTTTGAATTTGAGATCCTCTCGCCTCAGCCTCTGGAGTCAGTGGTATCCACCTGGCCCCTAGATTTTATTTTTAATAAGTATAATGTATATATATAAGAAAAATATAAAAGTATAGAGGATTTTATAACACTTAAAATACATTAGTTTGTAAAATGAAAATATTCTTATTTTACAAAATAAGTCAGAGACTACAAAGTTAACTGATTTTCTTCAATACATTTTGTAAACCTGATAAAGAGATCTCAGCTCTTTTATTGCCCTGCATTTCTCTTAAGACCCACAAGCCATCTTGTCAAAGCAGTTTGCTAACTAGCAGAGTAAACATAGCTTTTATACATACACAGGCATGCTGCATAGTTAGTAATATGTATTTTGTTAAACTTCGTTGATTTTTCATGGGTGAAATGTAATTGGTCAGAGTCTAGAGGCTAAAGCGATCAGATACCTCAATCTAGTCATCTCTGGCTGAGAAGGAGATGCATGCATGGTTTCCAGAAGAGTACTGGGTATGCAAATTAAAATGAGAAGCATGGGGTCCAGGAGACTGGAAGGAGCTGCTCTGGTAGTAAGATGACCCCACTTTCAATCTCCACACAAGAATTCAAATATATCAGCTATTGTCTTTTGTTTCACTAAATCAGAAACAAAATATTCACTTAAACTTGATATTTCTAATCTGTTATTCAGAACCAGGTTCCTAAGCAGTCACAGATGTAGTGACACTATCAAATCCTCAATAGTTGGAAGCATAAGTCTGGGTCTCCCACTTGAGAGTGGTGTGAATGATCCCCCTTCATGCTATTAAACACATTCAAAAGCCTAGTCCCTGGAGACGTTGCTTCTTAAAAAGAAATGACTTCCAAAAGCCCTGCATTCTGAGGAATCTTTTCTTTGTTTGTTTATAGGAGAAGGGGGGTGGCGTGACTTACATCCAGGAAGGTGTCAGTGTCAAACGAAGTCATCCGATGTACAAAGACACAGGCGCCCCGAAGCCAGGAAGAAAACACACTACCAATGGCAGCCTTGATCCAGCCTGTGTCTGACATGTTCCATATGACGTCTGAGGACTTCAGGTCCAGCCAATATCTAAACCACATGGGGAGGTAACACAACAGACCCAGAAGAAATCAATACAAATAAAAATAAAAATGGAGAAGTAAGCAAACTTGTGTCTTTGAGGAATGGCCATGCCTAGAACCTCATGGACAACAGAGAAGAGTTCAAAGGAAGCCCCCACTCAAGGTGAGGGATTCTATTTCCTACTTTTCTTAGAGGGCTTTTTTTAGAATCCTAGGTCATCCAGTACTGGAGTGGGAAGCTGAGTTTGACATGATTATCTGAGCTGGTCCATTGATGCAACAAATATTTATTGAGCAAATATTATGTGCTGGGCACTATTCTAGCAAAGTGAACAAGACAGAGCAGATCTCTACTCTTAAAAAGTGAATACACACACAATAGAGCAAGTTAAATATATAATAAATATTGTTATTTCAAGTGGAGACGAAACAGGGCAAAGTGACAGTTTTAGATAGCTTTAGTCTTTCTCTTAGGAAGGCCTTTCTGGGTAGGCAAAGTTACCTGGCAATGAGGACAAGGAGGCAGACATGTTATGGGAATTGAATCACAGTCACTTGCTTGACCTGTTGGTTAGATGGCACTATTTGCTGAGCAAATGGTGGGGCAGGGGCATTGAAAATTGTTATAGGGAGCTATCTTATAGCCAGCCGTTCAAGGAGAGGTGTCAGTTAGGCAGTGGATACATTAGTGGCAGCTCTGGGAAGAGTTCATCAAACACAAACAGCTTTTCTCCCTACCTTCCACAAAGGGCATACCCAATGCCAGTGCTGCTGTGAGAGTGCAGAGCCATCTTTGGAGAGCCTGTGGTGCCACTGGTGAAGTAAATTGTCAATGGTTCCTGACTTCCTGTTTCCACACAGCTGTGCTCTTCAGAGGCAGATCTGAAAAATACAGATCCCAAGATGGCGGCTGAAGGTGGCAGACCAGTTTAACTGACATTTCTTTTCTTTTTTAAAGAGAGAGAAGGACACAGAGAGAGAGACAGACAGACAGACAGAGGCAATCAATTTTATTTAGTTTTTTGTGGCTTTTGTTGCTCTGACATGTTGTTGTTACTATGTGGTGCTAGGGTTTGAACCAGAATCCTCATGCATGCCAGGCAAGCACCGTAACCACTGAGCCACTGCTCCAGGCCACTCTAATATTTCTTTTGCTCTGAAATAATAAGTTCCTGGAGGGGAATTGCTCAAGAACTCTTAAAGGAACTTTGAAGATCCATGCTAAAATTTAATAATTCAAATATTTTTCTTCTTTTTCTTTAGCTCATCTCCCCAAATAGCCAAGATAACTTTCTGTATTAATAACAAAATGATATACATTTTATTTATTGAAACATTTTCCCTAAGTGCTTGGTTTAGTATGCAGAAGTTAGATTGAAAAAAGGAAAAAAAAAAGGGATGAGATAATCCCATGAAAATAGAAAGGAAATCAGTGGTGCAGAAGGAGATTGAGGGGGAGGGAGGAAGGACAGGAAAGTGGAGAATGGTAGAATGAAATTGACCAAATTATGCTATCTACAAAGATGGATATACCGCAGTGAATTTCACCTTTAGGTATATCTATAAAGCACCAATTTAAAAAACTATAAATAAAAACATTACACTTCTATAAATGGTCAGTAACATTTCAGTTTTTATCGCTTAAAGGAAGATCTTTTGGCATTTAAGTCATAGTTTCTTGTGTGTGTGTGGTGCGTGTATGGTTGGTTCCTTCCTTCCCACCCTCCCTCTCTCCATCCCTCCCCCCACCTTTCTCTCTTTCTTTTTTAGACAAAGTCTCACATTTTGCCCAGGTTCATCTTGAACTCCTCCGACTCAGCCTCTCAAGTAGCTGGGACTATAGGCATGTGCCACCATGTTTGCCTCTTCAATCAAACATTTAAATAGTTTTTGTTTAGTATCTTCACCGTCTTGGCAAACACTGTTAATTGCTTACCAAACAAATATGCCTTTTTCTTCTGACACACTAATAAAACTCTGATTTGACTCTGGTACCAGGGAGTCAAATGCTTCAGGGAAGACTGTCTTTGTATGGCTCCTTAGGGTAAGTGTTACATCAACTGTGGCCATTCCTTTTCTCACCAGTGTTCAGTTTAGGAGCAGACACAATGCAGATGTGGTTAAAATGTAAGGCTTTAGTGGGGGACATTTCCTTGTTCTAAAGTCATAAGGAAGGGATGCTGCCTTCTCCCACTCCCACTCCATCTTCTTTTACAGCCTTTGAATACACTCATGCAAGTGCAGGACATCTGGAACTATCCTGGCCACGTTGGAGGCATACCAAGGGTGACCTGATGAAAGATGAATGACGGGGTCCATGTTAACTTTAAAAACCACTGAGTGAACCAACCCTGAGTTCTTCCTAGCCCTGTACTTATTGGTGACTGACAGGAAGATTTTCAAGCACTGGTACCATCATCTGACTTCTCTTTCTTTCCTTAGGTGCCTGAGTTCTGTTAAGTCCTTCCAAATTTTCAAAGTCCATGACTTCCAGGACTGTACCTTTATCTCCTTGTGCCCAAGACTCTTATGTGCACCACCTGCTGATATTTCGATGTTCACAGACCCCTTGATTTCAGTATGTCCAGCTTTAAACTCATCATCTGAACCTCCTCCACTGGCTCCTTCTTCAGCTGACAGTACTCCAGCCACCTAACCCCCAAGGATGAAAGCAGATCAGCCTTGACTCCTGCTTCCTTCAGCCTCCAAGTCCTGCTAATTCTTTCCCTTGCCTCTTTCCATCCATCGTGTTCACCAGTGCTCAGGTTTAGACTCCTACCCATCGAGGCTCTGTGGTAGTCTCTCTGATGCCAACTTGATCAAATTTCTTCCCTGCACGATTTCCAGAGAGAATTTATTTAATATCCAAACCTGACCTTGACACATCCCTTCTTAAAACCTATCAGTGGTTTCCCTTGCTCACAGGGTCAAGTGTAAGATTTAGCACGGCACATTAGAACTTCCATAATCTGGCCTTTGCTTGCTCTCTGGCCTTCATTCTGATTCCATCTTCTCTTTTTTCTTCCAGCTGCTCAAAAGAGTGTGCAGTCCATTCCCTGCACACATCACCTATTTTTTTTAAATTCAGAAATTTATTTGTTGAACAATCAAATAAGCTTCTAATGAAATTATATATATATATATATATATATATATATATATATATATATAAATTCTGCATCCCACCTATTTTTAACCCCATATATTTGCTCATGCTGCTCTTGGGCTGCTTTATTACCTCAAGATCAGAATCTAGGGCCTTTTGTTCTAGGACAGGAAAAGAAACAAAAGTGTCTGCTCACAATCTTGCCTTTTTCCAATTCCATCTAGAATATTCTAGAAAGTGTTCATGGACTTCTGTGCTAGGGAGGCAGAAAGAAGTTGAGAGGCCTTCAAATGAGCTCCTTGGGTAGAAGATTGATTGGCTCTGATGATGGTAGAGTACCCTTGTTCTGAGCAATTTTGGAAAAGCTGTCCGTCTGTAGAAGAGAAATGATCTTTGACACTCCATAATTGTTTGTTAAAGTCTCTTCCTTTGAAGGTCGAGATTTCAATTTGAAATTCATGTAAGTCATTTTTCTTTTGTGAATTTTGTGGCTCCTCTAAGCTTTCTTGGAGACTGAACAGAACGTTGCAGAGTTCTTTAGGATGAGGTCTCCTCAGTGGGGAGGAGGGTTTGCTGCTCACAGAATGTGCAAGGCGACTGGGAAAGAAACAGGAGAACTTCAAACTATATGGGTTTAAAAAAATGCTTTAAAAGTTTAATGCACAAGAGTACATGTGTATAATTTTAGAATAAATACATGTTTTGGGGAGTGTGTTAAAAAGCATCATAGCAATGGAAATGTGTAGTCAAACGATCTGGATACCACTACCTTAGGAATCACCATATTGTGGGATTTGAAAATGATATAGGAATTCTAATTATAGCAGCATTTATGGTATGCTAGGCCTTATGCCACACAATCCTCATGCTTTATCACATTTGATTCTTCCAAAACCCCATGAGCTCAATACTGTTGTTATTCCCATTTTATAGATAGGATACAGACTTTCAAAATAATATTGGCGTTATCTAAGTTCTTACAGGTTACAACAAATGGGACACTCATGTGAGCGCTTGGGAAAGGATTTTTCAACTGACCAGTAGGATTTGGTTTTCATTAATTTATAGGGTAAATTTTCATTCCAACAAAGGAAGCTGCACTCATATCCAGCAAGGTTTACATGTCTTCACTTTCTGAATATTTCTTTGGGAAAGATTTTTGAAAAACATAACCTATTTAACACCTTCTTGATTAATAATTAAACTAATTACCATTAGTTAACATTTTACTCACATTTTTTATGGCATAGGAAGCACTTTCTCACATATTAGCTTCTTTTTTAATTCTCAAAACAACACTTAAGATACATGCTGTATAACCCTGTGCGTTTTACGTATTGAAGAAAACAGGCGAAGTTTTGTTCATTCATTTATTCACAAAATATCTCTGAAGCACCTAATATGTGCTGTTAGGGAGTGGAGATAAAAGTGATCAACCAAACAGACAAAGGAAGCCTGTTTTCTTAGAGCTTATAAGTTAGGACAGGGGTTGACAAACTTTTTCTATAAGAGGCCAGATAGCAAATAGCTTACACTTTGTGGACAGATAGTCTCTGTCCCTTCTACTGAGCTGTGCAGTTGTCTTATGAAAGCTGCCATAGACAACATGTAAACAAATGGGCAGGGCTGCGTTCCTATCAAACTTTATTTATAAAAACAAGTGGTGGACCAGATTTGGCCTGGGGGCCCTAATTTGCTAACCCAGAAACCAGAAAAACAGGGGAAACAAATGAATGGATCTTATAATTCAGAGAGTGGCAAATGCTATGAAGAAAATAAGAGAGTGATGTGGTAGAGTGGCCTGTAGCCCTGCTTTGGGTTAGTTTGGTAAGGGAGACCCCTGCTTAGGATAAAGCATTTGAGCTGAAATCAGACAGGAAGGAGGCAACTGTGAGAGGCAGCAGGGAAGAGCCTTCCAGGCAGAAGAAACCGCAGGTGTGAAGGCCCTGAGGTGGGGCGTGTTTGAGGAATACAGAGGAGTGCTGATGGATGCAGTCCAGGAGGGAGGCAAGCATCAAGCTTCATAGGTACTCATCATTGGCCGAGAAAGAAGCAGAACAGAGTGGGCAGCGGGGCACTATATTGCCACCTACTTACTACTCATAAATCCTCTAATAGGTAATTCTTTCCTAGAAGGAACCCAAATCAACTCAGTGTTGCTGAGTCCTTGGAGACAAAGACCCTGAGATATGGTTGTTAATTATGTTGTTGGTGGTGCTGCAGATAGGCTGGGAAAATTACTCACTGAAATAACTCCTGGAAGTTAAGCCACCCGTTCCGGCTCTGTGGAGACACCAGGAGTTTGGTCTTTAGGTGGGGACACTCTGATGCGATGGACTCCACTGCTGGGGCCACCTCCTCGCTGACAACAATGCACTTGGCCTTGGAGACTTGCAGCCGGTAGAGGATGTCTTTTGCTGTCAGCTGGGTTGTTCCTGGCATGAAGACAAGTCCTGGGAAGCACAGAAGGTCCTGAGCTCAACACAACTGTTGTGCACTATTTGTGACCTCTGTGGACTATGGGAAACCTGGGCTGGGTGCCTGAGCGAGGAGAAGTTCCACCATCTGGCTTTCAGCGCCTCCTGTCTTGGTCCTCATAGGACCCTGGTCACTGGGAGTTCCCTACGGGACTAAGTCTGGAGTCTGGCAGATTCTAGGTCTAATTCTGCCTTCTTCTTCTTATTTTTTTTTTTTTAAGAGGGAGGGAGAGAAGGGCTGGAGCAGTGGCTCAGTGGTTACGGTGCTTGCCTGGCATGGACAAGGATGTGGGTTCAAACCCCAGTACCACATACACAATGAAGAGTGGGGGGGTGAAAAATCACATGAAAAACGAAATAAAATTGATTTTCTCTCTCACTGTCCCTCTCGAGGGAGGGAGAGAGAGAGAGAGAGAGGGAGTCAATTTTTATTTTTTCATCAAGTTTTTGTTTTTCCTCCACTTAGTTGTGTATGTGCTGGTGCTGGGGTTCAAACCCAGGTCGTTGCGCATGCCAGGCAAGTGCTCTACTGCTAGGCCACCTCTCCAGCCCTGCTCTTCTTTCTTTCTCTGTAAAATGGGGCAATGATAGTGTCTGGCATAAGGGAGGCATTATAATGGTGGGTTCTTATGTAACATTTTAATGGAATGTTTGAGTCATTACCATGTAACACTTAAATAGCGTTTTACATCTTATAACACATTTTACCAACATTATCTCATTCAATCCTCTGTTGTGTTTCCAAAATGAGTTCTTTAAGACAATCCATTGGGCAAGAGAAAAGAAAATACTAAAAAAAATTATTGAGACACTTATAATTTTTTGTGCTTTTTTCTTTTTCATGTTTTATAGTATGTGTACTATACTAGTGCAATAGAACAATATTAAAATCTATAACCAAATGTCAAGAAGAATGTCCTAAATAATTTTATTGATAGATTATACAATCTTAAATTCCTGAAGACTGATGTTCAAAGCAACCCTGTTAGATTCATGCAGTTGTTACCATTTGATGGAGTATATTTGGCTATCGCTGGTGAGTGGCAGAGGCAGCCACCAGATCTCTGGATTCCAGTGGTTTGGCATCATTGAGATTTACCTAGACTGCTATGGAACTATTTAATTTATCCCACTTCCTCACTTGATCCTAAATACTGACTGGAGATAGGCCTTCATTCAAAGTACCAGCTCTTTATGAGGAAAACATACGTGGCAGAGTTAAATGCAAGACAGAAGGTAGCTGCACTTCCTAGACTCTATGGAAAGAAAAGGGTGTGTACAGAGGGCATTACAGATACCTTCTACCTTTTATTGAACACTTATTATGTGCCTGGGATCTCACCTAAAATTAGCTCAGTGTGATAACTCACTCAAGGGTTGCAAAGTCAGTAAGTGTCAGAGTCAGGATGCAAAAATAGATTACCAGACGTCCAAGGCATGTGCTATATACTCCACTGCTTGTTTCTTGATGAATTCCCTGAAGTTAGCTAGATAGGGAGATGTGGAACTGAATTCCCAGGGAGGAGACCTTATTTTATTGAATATATTTTAAAAACTCTTAGAGAAAACTCTCATTATGAGAAAATGAATAAATCTGTGAATATTAAGGAAACACCTAGAGGATCTCAGAATGTTCACTCAATTTAAAAATGTCAGATTATCCTATGAACCACTTATTCTTAATGAATCTCAAATAAATAGTCCCCTTGATATATTTGTGATGTGAATGTGTCCAAAGGATAAACTTTTATTTTAGGGGACTCGGGTGGATTTAAGTGAATTTTGACAGATAATAACACATACTTTCTAGCAAAACCAAAATATTTTGCCATAAGGTGTGGTATAAGCAATCCCAATATTGACATAGAAGATTTATTAATTCTGAATTAGAAAACAGAATCCTCATCTGCTTGATTAACACTCAATTAACTGAGTGCTTTTGAGCATTTAGATTGTGTTTGGTTTTTGTTTAATGATATTGCAACAAATATCTTTGTGTCTTCTAGAAAAGTTTATCCTTTGGTGTTTTAATTTATTTATTCTTTCCATGCTTTTTTTTTTTAAGAGAGAAAGACAGTGAGAGAGAAAGAGAGAGAGAGAATCAATTTTTATTGAGTTTTTCACATGGCTTTCTTTGCTCTGACACCTGATTGTGTACGTGGGTGCTGGGGTTTGAACCTGTGTACTTGCACATGCCAGGCAAACACCATAACCACCGAGTCCCTTTCCATGCTTTTTTATTGGTGCATTATAGTTGTGCATAATGATGGAATTTGTTGTTATATCCCATACGTGCACATAATATGACAATATTATTTGGCTAATATCACTCCCAGCACTTTCCACCTCCTCTAATTTATTTTAATTGATTTATAAAGATTTATGTTGTGTGTCAGAGCAGAGATAGGCAAAATTGGGGGGGGCAGTAAAAGGCCAAATAGTGATTATTTTAGGCATTGTGGGGCCATCTGATCAATCTTCGTCTTGGCACTTATGTTGTGGAACAAATGGAGCCATAGATGATGTGTAAATGAATGAGCATGGCTGTATTCCATCAACACTTTATTTATTAAAACAGGTGACTACCTGCAGGTCCTGCTTTTCTGACCCCCTACCCTAAAGGAGAAATTCTCATTTGGGGTATATTATATTATCACTTTGGGAGAAGGAAATATATAATTGAATATATTAATCCTTTTGTTAGAAAGAGGTAGAGGTTTTCCAACTGGTTTTCCAACTGTAGTCATTCATATTTTTACAAGTCTAACATTCTCAAATGATTTTTCTCCTTTTTGTATTTTCATGTCAGAGAGAATCCGAACATATTCAGAGAAGAAAATTCTGGATCATCAGGGTGAACGTGTCACAATCCAGGACTGCAAAGAAGCATTGGTACCCACACTTACTTTTATAGAGTGCTTGCATTTAAATCCTAA
>PVKS010036187.1:0-19526 GCA_004027875.1 Aplodontia rufa | reverse complement strand
TGTTGGAGAAACAAAAGTCAGATAGAAAAAACAAATAAAATAAATTCTACCTTTCTCATTAAATTTTCTCATATAAATTATATTGACAAATATATAAAAATATATATCATATATTACAGCATATTCCATAACATATATTAATGCTTTGTATTTATATTTATCCCAGTATAAAATCTCTCATATATTTCTGAGGACGGAAAACAGTAAATTTGTAAAATGTTTACAGCAAAAAATCTGATTATATGCATTAAGTGTATTTAAAATGTTAAGTGTGTTTAAAATGTTTGCTTACTTTGACTCTTAATTCCAGTTTTGGAACATATACTAAGGAAATCATTAGCCATATATGCAAAGAGTTATATGCATATTCATTACATTGTTATAAAAATATTGGAAGTACTTCAAATTTCCAAATAAAGTATGAAAAGCTGTGAAGTCTCTAAACTTCAAAGTGTATTAAAGAATATTGTGGAATTTTGACAGTATTTTAAGTAGTTTACTACTTAATATTGAGCATACATTCAAAAATATTTGTTACTTGCACATAAAATTTGAAGTACACTTAAGAGGACATGCATGTCATCTATCAAAGAACTTAATACTGGAATGCTCTTAAATGTCACAGTAGCTACCTGTAGTACATAATATATATCAATACACAAATATCTGCTCATGATATTTTAATTATGTCTACTACTATATTGAAGGGTAACATATATACATAAATATGAGAAAAGCATGCACATGGAAGGAGTGAATATTATATTTAGACATACTTGAGTAATCTGCATCCAGATAAAAACAAACAAGCAAAAAAAAAAAAAAAAAACAAATCCCAAAAAACTGAAAGTAACAAGCAACCTTTGTGCTTTCTCCAGAAAGGTGGAGTAAGTTATTAAAAACATCTACTCATTCATGTGATCAACAAGAACACTAGCAAAAACCATCCAAAATCAACAGTTTCAAACTTCTGGGAATTAACTAAAGACATACAATAATTTGAGGAATAATGTTTCTTAGGAAAACTTTGAATCTCCGTAAGAACAGGTAGTCTTATGTCTTTATAACTTTCCCTAATCACATCCCTTTCTCCTCAACTCAATAGTAGTCTTAAAAAAAATAACCTCTCAACTATGTAGCTATGAAAATCAACTTCCTAGCATCCACAGGAGGTGGACAATGAGTCTCAAACACCCCCAAAGACCCATTCCAACTATTGTCACTACTTGGCCTGTCTGGAAAAGCTCCCATCTTCAGAGCTTTTCTTATTTGTCCTGGCATGGAGATTTTTCAATGCAAAAACGACCCTCAGAGCATTTAAGCAAATGTTTGATGTCACAGCTTCTTGAGATGGTATTCCTAGTTGGGACTAAGAAAAAGCAAACCAAAACCTAAAAAGCAAAAACTGGAGACTGAGATATCCTTGAATGGCTTTGAAAAGCTCCAATATATTCTTGAGAAAGGAGAAGGCCACATGTGTGCAAAGCTGGGTGCATGTACAAAGTCGTACATATGCCCAGCAAAGGCCTGACAAGACCCAAGCCTTCCCCTCTGGCTGATCCCAAGGCTCTCTGCCCAAACAGAAAGTAAAGGCAGAGACAGAGTTGCAAATTGCTTGTGGAGGCCTTGAAAATAAGTTCCAACATGTATTAAACACAGGAAACAAATTCAGCAGGGCTACAGGACATAAAATCAATATACAAATATCAACTGTATTGCTGTACACTGGCAATAAACAATCTGAAAAATGAAGTGAGGAAAGTAATTGCATTAAATAGTATTAAAAATAAAAACACTTAAGGGAAAAATAACTCAAGACATGCACTGAAAACAAACCACCACAAAAAGAAATGATAGACCTACGTGAACAAGCAAACACTCTATAGTCATGTATTAGAAGTAATATCGTTCAGATAAAAATACTTCTCAGTTTGGTCTGTTGGTCAATGTAATCCCTATCAAAACTGCTTATCTACTTTTAGCAGAAGTTTATATGGAAATACAAGGAAACTGAGTTAGCCAAATCAGTATTGAAAGAGATAGATACAATTGAGGACTCACATGTTACCACTTTAAAACTGTAGCATACCAACTTCCTGTCTGATCATCACAATATGTCCCCATACCAATACTGTCAGAATCATTAAATTTTCTGGATTGGCAGAATGCATACCTCTCACTAAACTCACCCCACTGTGTATAATAGTCTTCTTCTGGTAATTTGAATTTACCTCTGTATACAGTGTCACTCAGTTGCTTCTTGGATTCCCTTATGGTACCCTGCTATGAATGGAAATTCTCCTGGTTCCTAATGGCCTCACTCCGCTGGCACTCCAGGATGCCACCAGCATGTGGCAGGGGCAGTTGCAACAGCTATCTTGGGGACCATAATCATTAGGGAAGTAAGCTTCTTACGTTAAGGATGGGTGGCAGCAGCTTTGGGTGACTCAACTCACCACGGCCAAGGGAATGTCTGCACAGATACAGCTCACAGACCCTCACTGCCTCTCTTTGGCTCTCGATGCTCTATCTTTGGCAATTGCATGGCTTTGATTGTCTCTTGGCTTCCCAGGAGCGGGGTTTGTTCCCATTCTATACCTTCTGCTGTATATGAGCACATGACACCAGATGTCTGAGGTGCTCTAGGACCTTAATTCCAGACCAATATCACTCAGGTCATGACCATATCCAAGAAACCCCTCCATCCTCTTTCTATTTACTCTCCTGCTGGGCCCCATGTGGACTTCAGGACACTTCATTCCATACTGTTCAGGGCTTTCTCTTTCTCTTCTTGATTTTCTTCACTTTGTGACTCCTCACTCTCTGACATGAGTGCCTGGTTTTCAAGGTTTGACTGATCACAGAGGGTACTTATGTGCTCAGGCAGTTTTTCCTTATTGAACCCTCAGGGTCAGGGGGATGGAGTATAGTATACCGGGAGACAAGCCCTAAGAATAATGTTCACTTAGGCGTTTCACAGGGCCAACACTGTGGTACAACCTGCTCCAGAGATTTCCAGAAAACAAGACCTCCACTGTACAGAAGCAACATTCAGCAACCTTAAAACAAAGATAACCCTTACAAGAATAGCTTAAACTTCTATGAAAGAAACACTGGGCAACAGATATTGATAAGTACTGGCATTAAAACAGGAAGGATTCACCAAATTTTAAGAGTAGTGTTTGGCCAATATTCTCCTGGCCATTTGGTCATCTGGCTACATCTGGCCTGTGTCAGTGACCTGCTTCTACTATCCATCTTGTAAAAGTACTTCCAGAATAAATAGCTTGAGCATCAGATGGTGCGTATGGCTAAACTTTGGCTGATGTCAGACCTAAAGGGCAAAGTTATCCTTGGGAAGCTAATCAACTAGTATCACCCCAAATCTCTGAACATAGTAAAAACTTATTACCAAGATAGTGTGCACTGAGACAACAGTATTTGTATGCATCAATGTGATAGCATTGAGAGTACAGAAACAAACCATTGTATCTATAGTGAATTGATTTCAGACAAGGATGTCAACATCATTAAATGTGAGAAAAAATATATATTTTTTTAATTCTGGGAGAAATGGAGAGCCATGTAAAAAAGAATGAAATTGGTTCTTTGACTCATGTCATATACCAAAAGCTAATTCATATTGGATCAGAGATAAATGTTAGAGCTAAAACTATAAGGCTCTTAGAAGAAAACACAAGAGTAAATACTATGAATTTGGATTATGCAACTATTTCTTAGGCATGACCCTGAGAGTATTAACAACAAGAGAAAAAATAAGTTGTTCTTCATGAAAAACTAAAATTTTTTTGTTTCCAACTTAACTATTAAGAAAATAAAAAGACAATCACAGAATGGGAGAAAGCATTTGCAAATTACATATCAGACTTGTATCCAGAACATAGATGAACTCTTACAACTCAATAATCAAAAAAGACAAGCTAATTAAAACTGGACAAAGATTTGAACTGAAATCTAAAGAAGCACATGAAAATATGTTCAAATCAACAGTAATAATTATGGAAATGCAAACTGAAAGCACAATAAGATAAATATAAAAAATAAATGGACAGTAACATTTTGGTAAGGATAAGGAATAATTCAATTCCTCATCTGTTGTTGGTGGGGGATATAAAACATAGCTTCTTTGAAAAGGGTTTGGTAGTTCTTTAGAAAGCTTAATCTTAGGGCTGGAGCAGTGGCTCGATGGTTATGGCTCTTGCCTTGCATGCACAAGTACACGGGTTCAAACCCCAGCACCCACGTACACAACTAAGTGTCAGAGCAATGAAAGCCATGTGAAAAACTCAATAAAAATAGATTCTCTCCGTCTCTCTCTCTCAGTGTCCTTCTTCCTTTAAAAAAAAAAAAAAAGCTGAATCTATATTCACCATGAGGTCCATCAGTTCTATTTCTAGGTATATATCCTATATATGCCCACAAAAATAAATATACTTGATATCTCTGAACAGAATTATGTCTAATAGTGAAAAAGCAGACACAACTTAAATGTCCACCAACTATTGAATATATAAACTAAAGGTAGATATCCATATAACTGAGTATTATGCAGCAATAATAAGAAGTAAAAGCCTGGCACATGCTATAACTTGTACTATTCTCTAAAACATTAAGCTACTTCATAGAAGCCTGATACAAAATAACACATATCGTATGATTCCATTGATCTTAAATGTCTAGAGGGGAAAAATCCATAGGGACAGAAAATAGATTAGTGGTTTCCAGGGCCTAGAATGAGGGCGATGGAGACTGACTGTTAATGAATATGGGATTTCCTTCAGGGCTGATAGAAATGTTCTGGAATTAGATAATTCTAATTAGATACACAAGTTTTTGCATGCAGTAAAAAAATCACTGCATTGCAAATTTTAGAAGAATAAACTTTATAGGTCAGGAAATGTATCTCAGTAAAATTATTAATAAAATAAATATTTCAAATTTGACACTCATTGCTTTTGGTCATATTCTTGGAGAGGCACACAGTGAAGTGCTGAATTGCATACAGGAAACTAATGGGGATTTTCTTGTATGAACACCCCTGGAAAGAAGTGATAAAGGGGAGATCTCCCTCATCTAGACCCACAGGGATCTCTGAAGCTGAGTTTTCTTCAGGAGATCCCATCAAGGGCAGGGGGAAATGTACTTCATACTTCCACATGGATTAGTCACTGTCTATGGACTGCTCTTGGCAATTGGGCTCAACTTTGGGGAGGCAGTTCCCTTTGGGTGTTGGAAACTCCTGGGGACGTACTCAACAGGGAGGCTTCAGCAGGCAGCCCTTCTGATGGAGGTGGTATCAATGTGTTCTCTTGGACCTGGAGGTGAAGGTTTTCTGGAGAGCTCTCTAGCATTGCCTACAATCTGTTACACGGAGCACTCATTTTCACCAGAAAGAGTTCCTGTGCTAAATCACTCAAGTTTTATAGTTCTTTGTTACCACAGTATAACAACTTAACCTGTTTAGTAGAACCTTAAGTCCCAACTGCTTGTGCAATTGCTTTCTGATGCCCTACATTACATTTCCATTCTGTCAAACACAAATCTAGTCTTTACAATGTGGTACCTACTGGGCACTGCTATTGTTTCTGGAAGGTGTCTTTCTACAGCTGGATTGACTGCAGCTAGTCTTATCCAGCCAGGAGTCTGTTCTTACCTGACAGCACATTCACCCATCTGGGTCTACCTCTGTTTCTATTCTTGAGATACCAAGAGTATTCTGTGATAGAAAATGGGGAAAGCAATCTCTTCTCTTTCCCTCCCAGATCTTATAAACCAAAACAGGAAGCTTGGACCCCTTTGTCTTTTCATGTCAGATAGGAAAATTACCTGATTTTCTGCCTTGCTTCTGACTTTCATATCTTTCTCTCTCATAAAAGCAAAAACAGAAGGTGGGAAGCTAATAATCTACGTGGTAGATAGTAAGCTGCATTCCAAAATGCTTCTATTTAGCAACAGCTAGGATTTTATTGCTGGGATAAAGCTTTTCTGGCTCTTTATGCAAATAGATTCTTGGCAGTCTCCCTTCATCGATTCAACAGATATATTCAGGCTTTTTTTAAAATTCAACAGTAAATATTATTTAGGCTTAAGCTGATAATTTTGCACAGGTTTGATTAGAAATGGTGGAGAAAATATAGGTAGTATAGTAAGGTCAGTTACTAAGGAGTGTCACAATTTTACAAGACGAAATTCTGGCTACTTTCATTTGCACAGTCCTAGTAGTAGTGAAAAAGTGAGGTGGTTGAACAATTAATGAACTTATATGGGGAGTTTTCCTATTATGTTGGATAAACAAATACACGAATCAAAGGTGAGGAAAACAGATAAAACCCCTAAAATGCACATATGTGCACACATATAATTTTACAAATATCATTATCAGGAAAACTAAATTTCAAAGTAAATAGCATTTAAAAATTAATTTTCAGAATTTATATATATATATATATATTATATTATTTCATCAGAAGTTTGTTGATTGTCCAACAAATAAATTTCTGAATAAAAAAAGTATGATGAGTGCATGTATGAAAGTGTAACAATGAATCTCTTCTTATGGAAAACTATTATGCACCAATAAAAATTAAATAAATAAATAAAATATCAAATAGAGATGTGGAACATGAGCTCAGTTATATGATGCACTCACTCTAAGGGAAAAGTTGTCACTTGTTGGTAATAAAAACTTCCCAGAGGAAGCAGTATTGGGAATGTAGGAGCGAAGCTCTCTGTTTTTAGGACATGGAAGGTTAAGCCCAGCAGAGAACTACTTTCAGGGAAAGCTTAGGTAGGGTGCTCTGGCCCATTGTGTCTGATGTAGGTAGTCTCATGCAGACGAGGCAAGTGACTGCTGCAGATGCAGCCTCTGCCATTCCTCTCCAGAACCTGAGCAAGGGGTTTTATCACAGAGGAATGGCTGTCCTGGAAGCCCAGAGGATGCCCAATAAGGGCCATCTTTCCTATTTTGTTTCAAAGCAGAAGATTGCAATTTGAATCAAGGCTATAAGTTTTATGTGTGCATATGTAGTATGCATGTGTATGCTAATTAAGTTAAAATCTGTCTTTCCTGATTTATTGTCAGTTCCATGAGAGAGGATACTCCGTGGAGTTTTGTTCACCTCCAAGACTTGGATTTCAAGTTGAATTTCAGAGGTTCTCAGTGAGTATTGCAGAGGATGCCCAAGTAACAGCCAGATGATGGATTTAAATGTCAGCTAGGAAATGCACGTAAAAGCTGCTTGAGAGGACATAGTTCCCAGTACAGAGAATTCACCTGTCATCTGCATCTGTCTTTTCTAGTCCCAAGGCAGAGAGAGTGAGAATATTTTGATTAATTCTAAATAAAAGGAATTTGGATTAAAATGACATCTGACCTGAGGAGCCTGACAGCTTTCTCTGAACTCCTGACTATTACAACTGAGTATATAGGAGAAAGAAACTCTACACTACGGGCAGAAACTCAGAATGAAAATAAAGTTGTAGCCACACTCCAGGCAGATTTATTGTGAATTCAAGATGATTAAAACTGAATTGGGTAAATAGAGTTGAAGGTTCACTTGTGATCTGTAGTCAGAAGCAAGGATATAAACACTTGAAAAAAGGTTGTTAAATACTTCACTCTTCTTCCACTTTCAAATCCCCATTTCAGAATTACAAGGGCTATTCTACAGATCAGAAAGCTACTTGGATGTGTATTTCACAATTAGGGACTTGTGAATCAGCCAAAACTCTCCCTGTCTCTCCCATATTGAGCACCTCTCTCAGCCCAACAAAACGTGATCTTCCAAAAAGGGACCACATTAAAGGTAGACTATATAGACAATGTTGCATTCCATGCACAGAAATCTTCCAACAGGTTATAAACAGAAAGCCCTCAGACACATTATAGGTGTTGGTTTCATTTCGTTTCAATGGTCCATCTTTTTGGAGTTCTGGACACCAGACAGTGACGTTAGAGAGCATTTTTCCTTGGTCCAGTGGACTAACACTAGATGAAAGGTGCTGCGGGTTGAGCTATTGGCAAAGTGCAAGTTATCATTTAGCTGTATTCATGAAAAGGGTGTCAGCTGCTCTACAAGAGACAAGCTTGGAACTGGAAAGTTCTGGGTATAGACAGGACTTTTCTCATTTGACTTTAAAAAAGAATGTTTCAATAAAATGCATATTGAAAAGGAAGCAATATCTGCTATTTAATGGAAGATAACACATGTATGTCTGAGTTACCTATATTCACATACACATTTATAAATATATATGATACATATATTAGATTACATAAAATTGTACAAAAGTGTGTGAAATTGCTAATAAAATACAAAATGATAAAGATTCTCCCCTTCCCCTACATAAAAATAACTAAAATAAACCAATGATGTAAATAGAGTGTTATGGGAAACTACAGAATAAAATGAAAGGGGAGATGGGTGAGGTGAAACTCCAGCTCTGAGGGGTTGGATCTCAGTGCTCTAAAATTTTGCTCCACTTATTTTTCTCTATTTTCCATTTTATCACATTGCTTCTATAACTGATACAATGTAAAAGTGATTGACAAAAACCAAGATGCTATGCCATCTATAAGCTATAACAGTTTTTAAAATTTGTATGCTTTGAGTAACTGCGCATGTGTTTATACTTTGTTGTACGTAAAACTATTAATAATTTTTATATTTAAATGAGATATATGGTTAAATTTATGCTCCTCTTTATGCTTTTGTGAAAAGTATAATTTAATTTTATTATAAAAATGTTTATTTTTGAAGCATGAAAAGCTTTTATATAAAAATAAATTTTTGAGTGATAACAAGTATAAATTTAAGAAAACAAAATTAATGAACAAAATCTAGGACTCTAACTACAACCTATCCTTGGGAAGGAACTTCACCAAAACAAGACACTTAAAGCAATAAAAGGGGGACTAGAGCGGTGGCTCGGTGGTTACTGCACTTGCTTGGCAAGCACGAATACACGGGTTCAGGCCCCAGGACCCACATATACAACTAAGTGTCAGAGTAACAAAAGCCATGTGAAAAAACTCAATAAAGGTTGATTCTCTCTGTCTCTCTCTCTCTCTCTCTCTCACTGTCCTTCTCTCTTTTAAAGAAAAGCAATAAAAGGCAAAAGAACATATTCAAGCGCATAAGAATTATATTTGTGGTGGCAAAAGCCACCCCAATCAAAACAGGCAAATGTTATGCACAAAGAAATATTTCCCAGAAAGATGACAAAGATGTAATGCCACTAATATACAAAGTCTTTATAAATTGATAAAAGTGACAAATAGCTCAATAGAAAAAACTGAGTAACTAGCAGGATCCATATTTCATGAAAGAGCAAATCTGAATGCAGAATAAGCACAAGAAAAATGCTCAATTTCAGTTATTATCAGGGAAATGCAATTTAAAGTAACAAACTGGCAAACATTTAAAACAATGATAGCACCTTTTTGCTGGCAGGATATAGGATAAAGGATTTGTCCTGTCATGTATTGCTAATTTAAATGTGAAATTTGCAAGGTTTTCTAAATAGAATTCAGCAGCATCTGTTAAAATATGTCATTCAGCTTAGCAATTCCACTGCTGGGTATGTATGCAATTATGTGAAAGAAAACATTTTAGTCTATAATGATATTTGTAAAAAGATGCATTATATTCACTGGCAAAGGAGAAAAAGGAAAGAAGAAAATAAAATAGTGAATTCCATCAGAGGATGGCTGGATCAACTAAGGAAAATTGGTAAGCGAAATATACAGACCTTCGGAATGAGTTAAAGCAATTCCAGCTGACTCGGACAGGCTGCTATGAGCTATTGGTGATTGGGAAAATAAAGATACAGAAGTATGGAAGATATGGCTTAAATTTTATAAAGTCAACTGATAACAAAGGAATTCCCCTTATCTGTTTGTTCATACTAACAAAATTATAGAGAGAAATGTGCAACATGGGTCACATGACACGCCAAGGGAGGATGGGAAATGGGAAGAGCGACACTAAGGTTTAAGTTCTAGGCACTGCTCCAAGTGCTAGATATGCAAAGGTGAACTGGACCTGTCCTCCCCCTAACGAACTTGCAGCTTGATGAGAGTAGGGATTGGTTAGCAAAGGAAATGGATCAGAAGGTGCACTCCAATAAAGCATCACTGATGTGAGATCTGCCCTCTGAGAAATGTGAAAAGGAAACCTGAAAACATGAAGCCACGTGTAGCATCTGAAACTTCCCAATATGTTGGGAAAACCAAAGAGCAAGCATTTTCTACATCAAGCAGGAGAGAGTAATTGGCAAAGCAAGTCCAAGTAAGAAATGAGAACTAGTGTTTCAGCAGGTGAACAAGAACAGATACATGAGAGAGGCTATTGGTTTCAGGAAAAGGTTGAGATCCGCCCTGTCCTTGACACAAGTATCTTTTGGAGTAGGTATTTATGGGATTTGAAAATGTCTTTGAGATGGTAGAGAGAGACTAATGCAGCTTTAAAAGTTTTCAGCAAATTAAGACAGCAAATGTAGAAAATTAAAGACCATTGGAGTACTAGTTAATAAATATTGCAAAGACTATTGTTATTTCTCTGATATGCAGAACACATAAAAATTTTTTGTCAGGGCCCCTATCTATATAAATGATTTGACTAAAATTATAATATTTATAGGCCATAGGGAAGCCTAGTTATCTATCAAAGCATAAATATGTACATATTTATATATTGTTCTATATGAATGTGAAATTTCTTTGTAGGAATCAGGCACTATGGATTCATTTCTAGGTCTTGCGACAATCTCTTCACATTTCTTATTGTCAAAGGTAACATTTCTAGCTAATTTTCTATTTAACTCCCATTGAGACAAAAAGGCCATATTGCTGTTGATACTCAAGTTGCATGGTTCTGAGAATTCTATTTGTGTGAAAACAATATGGATCTCCTTACTTTTCACTTCCCCAATACTATTTATTAAGTGCTGGTTGTATCATTACTCTTGATCCTGCTGCTTCTGTTATAAGCCATGGATATGGTTACTGTGTTTTACATATGATAAGCATAAAGGCAAATTTTACCCAGAATACAAAGAAAAATGTGAATGAGAATTAATTTTCTAATCATCTTAACTTTATTATTTGAAACATAGGCTACAGTTAGCAAATTCCCGGAAGGTGTTCAATGTCATCCATTCTCTTGTCTTCTGTACACTGCCACTAGTAGGGAAGGAACATGAAAACCCAGTAATCAAAGCAAGAAGAATGATCCAATTCATTCAAGGAATTCATGCAAGAAATCCATTCTAAGAATTCCTCAACTAGAATGTCTTAGGCCTGATTCAGGACAGCATGGTCTCTCCATATTGATTGCAGGTGGAAGAGGACATCATAAGAATGTCCCTTTGGCATTGTGGAGTAAAGTTTTCACATGCTTTCTGAGGAATTAGGTGCAGCCACCCCTGTGGGATTTCCTAAGATGTAATACAGAGCTGGTGGTGGGGGTGGGTGACCTCCCTAGGTATTTATAGTTGTTGTCTTAAGAGCAAATGGTTCCATTCCTGTCACCATCATATGCTGTAGACTTGAGCTAGCACAGAAGGGTGAGGTTCCACAAAGGAACTTATCCACAGGGCTCATACTACATGGACCATGGTAGCCCCAAACTCTGAACTTGTCTTGTATTGTGACAAAGTAAAAGTAACCCAAAATGTGTGTATCAACAGCACTCGCATCATGCCATGAAAGAAGCTGTACCAGCCAGAGAGTGCCATCGACTCAGCAGGTCAACCACAGGGTCCTGGCTGGATGTGGCTCGACGGCCCTAGTAACGTGGTGAAGCAGAATCCTTCCACTCACCACTGAGGCTTGAGCAGTGAGTGCTCTTTTGTTGCATTAAGCCATGGAGATTTCTTGGTCCAGCTGTTATAGCCGCTAAACTAACACATTAGCATTTAAAGATTCTATATTTATGTCTGAATTATTAAAGTAATAAATATTAGGCATGGGAAATAATTTGGAAAGAGTGTTATTGTCACTGAAGTGTGGCAATAAGTATATTGAGTATTTTAGATGATAATAATACTAGCTTGGTACCTAAGAGGAAATATTATAGTCATAGTTTATCTTATTTTTATTTATCTTTATCTTTTATTCTTTATTTACTATTATTATTTGTGGTACTGGAGATACAACCAAGGGACACTCTGCCACTGAGATTCATCTGAAATCATTATTTTTTATTTTGAGATGGGGTCTTGCTAAGTTGCTGACAGTCTCACTAAGTTGCTGAGGCTGGCCTTGAACTTTTGATGCTCCTGTGTCAGCCTCCAAGTAGCTGAGTTTAGAGAGATGTGCTACTGTGCTAGGCTTATTTTAGTTTCAGCAAAGCTGTGCTCCATATCTCTCATTGATTCCCTTTGGCTATACACTCATTCGTCAAAGGGTAACATGCATTGAGCTTTGTCAACATGAGGGGAAGTGTCCAGTCAATGCTCTGTCATTCCACAATGCTCTGCCATTCATTATACTTGATTTCTCATTTTCAGTAGCAGCTTAGATAAAGAAAAATGAGAATTGCTTATCAAGTTTGCAGGTGATGAAATCAAGAAGAGGTACTACGACATGTCAGAATCAAGATTCAAAATGATAGACTGGCCAAATGGACTGAAACAAAGGAAATAACATTTGGCAGAAAGAAATGTATGATACTGCCTAAGACTTTATTGAAAAGGATACAATTGAGGACGTTTTTGAAAGAGGCAGTGCTGCAAAACCCCAGAATGTCCAGATATATTGTACCAAAATGATACTGCAGTTGCTCCGAAAAACAGCTCAAAGAATAGTTGTACAGATGTTCTTTGGAACAGTTAAAAAAATAGTAGAGATATTTTGGAAATTTGTGGGGGTGTTTTATTGTTCCAATACTTTGAGTTTAGTGAGCATTACAGTCCAGCAATGCTAACTATCCATCAGGGCAAAACCAGACCAAAACTCTGCAGAACTGTTTGGCATCATTTATGACCTTCAAATGTCCTGAAGGTTATTATTACCAGTAAAAAATAACTGTTTATAAATATCAGATCTTAACACCTAATTTCATGGAACAAACAAATAACTCCAGGCATTTTTCAAGGTAATGAGTTATTGAATTTCCCTGGAATAAAGCTACTACCTATAAAATGAAAGAATATGCTTTGGTTTTTGTTCAGAACTACAACTGGTGCTATTTTTTTAATAGAGAAGTGTCACCAGTAGCTCTCTCTATCATTCACTTCCTTCATTAACCCGAATTTGAGGTCCATGCTGTAATGATTACTATGTACAGATGTAATCCTCTTTTCTTCATTATCAACCATTGTAGTCTTGTGAAAGCATTTATATATTGAAGCAAATATTACTTTATTATAAGATGGCTTTTTAAAAAGTATCATTTTTATTATACTTAGCATATTATGTTAATTTTTTGGAGGAGGCAATGTCCACCGAAGTTCTGTCTGACAAAGTCCAGACTTGGGGATGGGCTAGGCAAAGCCAGCCCTGGAGATTGCCAAAACCATCCCTTCTAGAAACTGGCTGTGTTTTAGTAATTATATGTATTATGAATTTACATAAACTGGAAACTTTCTGATTGTTATAAGAGTTGCATTACTCAAACTACTGTTGTGGATTGTTGAGAAGAGTATTAGTAATAACACATATAAAAATCATGGATAATAAAGCTATACTGGCTTTAAAATAAAATTGGATATAGAAAGCAAAATAATTAGAACTAAGGAACAAAGAAACTGTGATACGTGAAACATTTGCAGAAAGACATGTTTATCTTTCCTGTTCCTGCAAGAGGTTGAGTTTTGACCCCTCGGCAGTAAATAAGTTACATTAGCCTTTCTTGTCTTTGTAGAAGTTAGATTTTACCTCTTAGCCCATAGATTAAAACACAAACATTTTATAGAATTAACAATTATAGGACTTCGGATAACTATAATATATCTAGTAAGGTCACAATGACATGATCATTTTAGATCTGCAGTTAATAGGGTATAAGGGTATAATAGCCTAGAATGTAGTCTAGCCAATTAAGTAGCCTCTGGATAAAAATAGGGAGGTGTAGTTTGGGGAAGTGTTTGATCAAAGCAGGCTTAAAGAATTAAGTACAATATTATTCTTTTAGTAAATAAAACTTCTCTGTGCAGTACATAAAACAGTCTATAAAGATGTGACCATGACTTTATGATAAAGTTTCTTGTCTGGTGCTCTGTAACAGTTTGAACCAAGTAGTTACATTTGGTCCCTAGCTAATAAGAAACTTTTCACTTATGCTAAGATAGGGCTTCTAGATTAACGTAGCACAGAAAACTTCAAACACTTCTCTTATCAAGTGAGGCAACGGTTTGAAGAAGTCTCTAAAGGAAAAAGGCAACAGTTTATACCAATTAGCTACATATGGTCTATGTGGTGGGAAGGTCGAAGACATAAATTGTACTAATGGTTGAAATGTTAAGTTTGCTGTGAAACTAAAAAGAAAATTGTATAATGAAGCAGATAATTAAAGTCTTGTTTGTGCACCTGTATAAAAATGTTCAACAATAAAGAACAGACGGCATTTTGCTCAAGCAGGGAACTGTGTCTGCTTGCAACTTGTACCTGAGGTTCCAGCCGTTCCTCCGTGCCGCCGACTCCACTTTTCCTTCGGGGACCCGAGTTCAGCCGGGGCTGGCCCCCGGCAATTTTTAAAAATTATTTTTATAGATAGTCTAATTTTCTATTAATGTATTTTGAAGATTAAAAAAGAGCATTACAAAAGCATTTATTCTAAAAATGAGGTGCCAAATCACATAGGTTTTAAAAATACTGCTATGAATACCTACATTTCACCTATAAAATATTTAATGTCTTCTAGAATTTTAAATTATAATGAGCCAATGATATGTGATATAATCATAAGGAATCTAGAATATGGGCCATTTAAGGAAAATATCAGATAATTGGGGATTAGGAGGATAAAAGAGGGAGATTTATCAGATATGAACTTCAAATATCATGCTTATTTTTGTCCTTAAATTACACAATTTATATTAATATTATCTTATAATGTTCACAATAATTTGTTTTGGTAGATATTTTTTTTCCCATTTAAAACTGAAGAAACAGACTCAAAGCATTTAAGTAACTTTGTAAAAGCAAATCTGCTGTGTTACATATATAGGATTTAAATTGACTCTGGCTTTGAAACCCAGTTTCTTAGCCATTGTACAAGAGAGGATTCATGGGAAATAGCTCGCTTCAATTTCTGGGGAGGCCGATGTTTGAAAGGAGTAGGTTTCTACCTAGGTCATTCCGGAGACTGAATAGTGAAGAGAAGTAAGACAGAGGTAGATTTCAGCTCCATTTGAGCCACTGCCATATCTCTGTTTCCTTTATTTGAGTAATCTGATCCAGGAAGCACTGACCAAAAAGGATGATAACAAATAGTAAAAATCAGTATTGGTGATCATGTTTCAGAATTATTGAAGAAAGTTTTTCTGCAGTTGGGTAAAATATTTAGTTCAGAGTTTAATGCACTCTTACCTATAATATTCAGTGTCTGTTCTACATTATTTATTCCAATCTTCCAGATGAAATTATATGCATCCTTACATGTGAATCTAGAGCCCCTAGGCATCACAATTCCATCAATAAGGAGCTTATTATCTCCTATATATTCTTGTCTATAATAATCCATGTACTTTTTTAATGTTTTGTTTATCGTTACATACTAGCTTAAATTATTTTTGTACAGAGAAACATATTACCATAAAGAGTTCATGCTAGCATAAGACAGCATGAAGATCAGAAAATTTCTTTTCTTACATGAAACATGTTTTTCCTTTTACTAGATTTTGAATCATTTGAATCTAAGCCCTATATTTTCCAGTAGATTTTGATAATGAGCTATTTCCTATCTCATCTAACTTCCTATTTGTTGGTCAGCCCTCTATGGATGATGTAGTGTTTAAAAAAATCCTCTCATGTCCCAGGCTTCAGAATAAACAAACTGTGCACACCATCTTTACACAAAGTTCAGTGCACTTATTGGCTCAGCTCAATATCTGCTCTTTCAGAAAACGTGGGGAAACTAAGGAGTTAAAATGCTGAAGTCTAAGAAAAATCCAAATCAAGTACACCCTAAACACTGACTAGCGTAATTAACCTCCTAATGATCACTCTCATAATGGATTGTTATTCAACACAGCTACACAAGTCTTGGGCAGATGAAGATGATTTTTCTCCCCAGGTGGATGAGAACATGAATTTTGAAAGGTTAGAGCCCTTCCAACCCCTGTAGGATCACCTGGAGTTGTTGTAACTATATGGTAAAAGCAAATATAAGGAATAAATTTTGATAGAGTCAGTAGTGGATTGCCACAGAGATGCCCTGGGCACTGGTCTGGAGATCTGACCTTGGTGTTCTTCACCTGTGTACTTCACGGCCTGGAACCTTGCTGACATTTGTTTGTTATGTTCTTCTTGCTTGCTGCTGCTGCTACATGAAGTGGAAAAGAACACAAACTTCCTCTCAGTTTTGCACATATAGAGGACAATTAAAGGATATAGGTGGGAAATTAAGCAATATGGATCATATACTTTGAAAAATGAGTTTGTAATCATAGACCAAATGTTGAAGTTAAAAAAGTAAAAGTGACCTGTGTCTTGAGTTCCCTACTTCTTATTGCCACTCAAAAAAAAAAACAACAAAAAAACAAAAATTAAAACCCAAATCATAACAACATGCCATTAATGTTCAGAGATAGTCACTGTTCTCTGACAGCAGTAGGAAGCAAGTATGTTTGTGTAATACCTGCATACTTGTAGAGTTTAAGATAATTATTTCCCTATGAATATATTAAAGGCTAAGAACAAAAGATAATTTTAGAGGCTGCACACACCTGTGATCATACACTGTATTCCCATCATTCATTGTCCAGTATGTTAAATGGTTTGCCAAGATCACACACCTAGTTAATGAAACAGATTGACCTAAAAATATCTTCAGAAACCAGTCTAATTCTCTTTTCCAAATTCTATATAATTATAAGGTGTTGGGGCAGAGAATTTATATATTCTCTATCTATCTATCTATCCTTCTATGCCTCAAATACCTATAAAATTCCTTAAATTAGAAATATTGTGCTATGTAAGTATTGAATTAAATGTACATCACACATTTCTCCCATCCTAAACTTTTCTTCCTGATGGAACTCCCTTAACACTGCCCTGTTCCTTTGCTTTGTTTTCCCCCATGGGTAAAGCTTCCTTTATGGAAATACATTAATAAAATGCCAAGTGATAAAAAATGAGGCCCTTGGAGGGATTCTTCTCATTATTATCATAACATGGATTTGTTAGCCATTTAGCTAATTGAGCACAGTAAATGTTACAAGATATGTAAGCCTCATTTTAAGGGTGAAAGAAATTATTATTTCTAAAATCTTTTGAGCCTAAAGGTGCAGGCAATAAAGGAGCGGACCGTGTATGGAAATGGTTGGATTCTGGGGAGGAGAATCATGCAGTTTACAAGATGAGATGCTTCTTAGGATGAAAAGAGGATATTGGTACCAACAGCAGAAATCATGCTGCCTCAGACAACCAGCTAGTCGTGCCAGGCCTGTACGAACGATCTAGAGGAGATCCAGGCCCTTGAAAATATAGTCAGTTAGCTTCCCAAAGTCTGTCCTAGAGAGTAGAGTAGTGGGTTTGAAGTCTTGATATGGGAAGACAGCAGATTTAGGCAATGCAAAATGTACTTAATCCACAATGTTGCCA
This sequence comes from Aplodontia rufa, assembly GCA_004027875.1. Classification (NCBI taxonomy): domain Eukaryota; kingdom Metazoa; phylum Chordata; class Mammalia; order Rodentia; family Aplodontiidae; genus Aplodontia; species Aplodontia rufa. The sequence goes on along the minus strand of PVKS010036187.1, from coordinate 1,738 downwards.
AGACACCTTGGATTTTCCAAGGCAAATCTCTAAAATGAACAAACCACCACAAACAGACAGACTAAACAGCACAGCACCAATTTGTTTACATTCATAAATATCCAAGCAAACTCTATTTGCACTCCAACCTCCAACCTGCTTGCAAATGATGTCATTATGCAGGCCTAGTTTTGGCATGAAGACGTAATTAGTATTCAGTCTGACAGAAAACCATTTTATTTAATTCCACTGGCTGAGATCCAACCTGCACTATATATGTGACAGCGTACGAAGCAGACACTTTGGGTAAAAGCAGGCTTGGCATTAGTATTCCGAACAGTGACCTGGATGGGGAGCAGGGACAGAGCAAGGATGGAAGGAGCAAAGGAACAGAGGGAGCTGTCATTCCAGCTCAGTAACCCACTGAGTTTGTGTTCCCAATACAAAGAATGAGCTTTATTCAATAAAGAATCTTATCCTGTTAGTCATGCTGTCTGACTAACTTATGAACATGGTTATGATTAACTTTTAACCCGAAAAAAATTATGTAAAATCTCCCAGGAATTCACCTGGAATGAAAATCTGATAACACGTAGTAAACGCCTTTCGCAAAATGAAATGGAACCTGTGTGCTGTTTCTTTTACATGCTAATTCTATCTCCATGACCTGAGAATTTTAATTTAACTGGGAACCATCTGTGAAAAGTACTTAATTGACTTTAGAGATTGAAATTAACCAATGATGATATTTAACTCTGCAGATCCATCTCCACTCTTTCCCATTCTGTGCCCTGGAAGAATGTCCTATATTGATTTCTTTACCTGACTCCCTTGTCCCAGGGCTTCTGGTTGGATTTTACCAATAGGAGGCACCAGTAAGAAGTGAGGCTGGGATGTGGGTGCTTGCAAGTTCTCGGTCCCTCTTAAGTGGTCCTTTCCGAAGAGTACTATTTCTGAGGGTTGTTCCTGCAGCGTTTCCTTTTCAGGACTAAAGTATTCCCCTGACATCAGTTACTCTGAGATATTGGTTCATTACATTTTTCCCTGAAATCTTGCCTATATTTTTGAAAGTGGGCCTTAAGTTGTCTAATTTCAGTTTGTCATCTATTTCCTGCTGGTTATTACTGAAAATTACTAGTTCTGACATTATTGGAAAGAAGTCAGAATCATCCAGAAAAAGAAAAGAATGCAAGCAGTAAAGGCCATGAGAACTTTGCTTCACAGCAATGGAAAGTACTATAATTGATTGGTGGGATTAAAAATGGAAAGTAGTCTCAGATGTCAGGGATTGATTGATAATTCATTGTCTTGAAATTTGTAGTCAGGAATGTTTCTATTAATTTGTCATCAGTAGAATTTGTGCTTTGATGATCACTACAGAAATTGGTACAAATTTGGATTGATTTTTACTTTAGTTTTTATGTCCATAATTAAGGATTTCATGGTCAAGAATGAAAATAATAATTTTTGCTTGATCAATATGGGACTGAAGCTTTCCATGATGGCCTTACTGACATTCTTTCCAAGCTCCATATCCCAGCCAGTATTAAAATTCAGCTAGGATTTTTAGATACTTTAGCCATCATAACATGGAGGGAAAGCAAGCTCGGAAACTGGGGTGAATTGATGTGTTGTGGGAAACTGTGGTTATCTCTTTGATTTTTTCTGCTTTCTTGGTGAAAAGGAAGCAAAGTCATCAGTTGTACATAAATATTGGGTTGGAGGAGTGTCGCCCCCCGCAGGGTTCTGGAGCGGGGAG
>PVKS010036186.1:0-19541 GCA_004027875.1 Aplodontia rufa | reverse complement strand
GTTGTTTATCCCGTTTATCATCTTTGATTTCTACGTTGTTTAGCCTATCTTCACTATCCGATACTCGTTCTTCAAGAGCTGATGTTCTGTTTTCAGTAGAGCAAGCTCTGGTGTTGGTTTCTTCCAGAGAGGATTTGATTTGATTAACCGTGTTTTTCAATCCTGATAGCTCTGCTACATCTCTTTTCAGAATTTCTATATCTTTGTATAGCTGGTCTCTCATTTTGTGGAACTGCACCCTTATTTCCCTGTAGAAGTTGTCTCTCATCTCTTGAAATTGTTGTCTAAACTCATTCCTTAATTCCTCTCGCAACTCTTTGTTTGCATTACTAATCATAATCCTGACACAATGCCTTTGATTTTCATCCAGGGCTCCAGCCATGGGCTCCTTTCGTGGAGAGCTTTGGGGTTGAGGAAGTGAAATATTTCCCCTTTTCCTCATTTTCTGGGTTCAAGAGCGTGATTTGTACTCCGAGAAAATTGCTCTTGGTGGAGTAATTGGAGCTTCTTATGGCTTAGTTTTGTTGTAAGGGGTTACTTCGAGAGAGAACTCTCAGCGAATTATGACAGCCAGCCAATGCCCGTTTTGCCGCATGTCTAATTCTTCAGATATCAGGGTCTCTCTGAAAATGGGGGGAAGGGATGACTCAGAAATTCAAGGAGATGGGTTGGGGAGGTAAGAAATCGCTCTTGCCTTCGAGTGGAGAGGGACAAGGGATTAGGGAGGAGTAAGTCAAGGAAAATATAGGATTGGGATGCAGGAAGGGTAAAGTCTTTGAGTGAGGGTGAGGGATAAATGCTTATATTTAGGGATTATCAGAGTGTAGGGGAGGCAGAGGTTAGTATGGGGTGTAGTTGTCTTCACTCTCCAAGGGTAGAATCTATCATGCTACCATGGAACATTTTCCTAGTTGGGATCTAAAGTTATAGGGCTAGCAGTAGAGGCTAAGAAGACTTAGAAAGAGTAGTAGTCAATCAACAATATATACACACAGTTAAATATTTACATCCACCAACATTAACTTTAGTATTAAACATAAAGCTAGAAATGAGAAAGAGAGGAAGAGAGGAAAAGAAAGAAAGAAAGAGAAAAAAGAAGAAGAAGAAGAAGAAGAAAGAAGAGAGAAAAAATCAGTATAATAAAAAAATAAAAAATAAAATAAAATATGCTGAGATAAAAAATAAGATAGAGCAAGAATAAAAATTAAAAAGATAATGAATTAAAAAATAAAAAATTTAAAAGCTAAAAAAAGTAAAAGAGAATAAAACTACCAAATAAAAAATTCGTAATGAGATCTTGTATCTATAGACAATGAGGGTGTCTCTGGGACTTCAGTGTGAATGTTTCTCAGTCTGTGGCCCCCTGAAGGCTGTCTCCAAGTACCAGGATTGCTCCTCACAATGTGCGGGCTTGGGAGACGAGTGTTTTACTTAGGATAGGGGCTGGTTCAGCAAGAGTATCTGTGGCTCTGCTCGCATCCGCAGTCGTGGCTACTTCTGTAGCCGATGCGGGATTGTGACCAGTGAGTGTGGAACGTAATGGAGTTGCCACTGATGCTAGCTGAACAGAGAACTTTCTCCTCCTTCCGACATATGCTAAGCTCCATAGCCCCGCCTATGTGGCCGATGGGAAATGTAGTCCCGTCCTTTGTAATGGTGGCGAGCAACCGGGCGCCTGGGGGCGCGGTCTCCGAGCACAGCTCTCTCCCTTCACAGAATGCAATGTTGGCGGGGGTCTAATTAGTTACGGACAGGATGGGGTTAGTGATGAAATCTATGTTTCTGCTCAGACCTGCTGGATCTTTAATGCGGTTTGCTGCCTCGTCTCTGCAGCTGGTGCGGGATTGTGACCAATGAGCGAATGGAACGAAAAGGAATACATCAGTGTTCCTGTCCGTACAGGGAAAAAATTCCCCTAGTTCCGACAGAAGCACTGTAGTCCCGCCTTTGCAGCTGATGGGAAATGTAGTCCCGTCGTTCGTAATGCCGGTGAGCTACCATGAACCCCAGGGGGCCGTCGTCGAGCACGGCTATAGCCCCTCACAGGGTATGAGTTTGGCAGGGGTCTAATTAGTTATGGACAGGGTGGGTTTAGCGATGAAATCTATTTTTCTGATCAGACCCGCTGGATCGGGGGCTGCGGTTTGTATTCCTGTCCCTGGAGCCAGTCGGGAATGTGTCCAGCGAACTGCGGGACGGAAGGGTACTGTTCCCGTGCTTGGTAGAACAGCCAAAAACTTGCTATTTCCAAACTCGTAGGAATGCTCCGCAAACACCAAGTGCCCTTGGTGGGAGGGGGAAATCCCCCCGCTTCTTTTTTTTAAATTTAAAAAAAAAATTTTTTTTTCCCTTCTCGAGAAACTCCTAAGACTCGGCTCCTTATAAAAAAGCTTCACAAACTAGTAGTAGACAATCAAATATAGTTTCCCATGAATGCACTTTGGAAAATTGCTGATGCAGTGGATTTTTCCCAAGCAGAGTCAGAGCCCCAGAGAATGCTGTCACTCTTCAGGTCGCCGTCTTCCAATCAAATAAAATAAAATTTAGGAAATCATTTATTTTATATTTGTCTACTAATTTTGAATTAATTTTAATTTTTAATTTTCACTTTAAGGACATTTTGAAAATGTTGAATATATTTAAAAACCTAATATGTTCAGATAATTTTACTAAATAATTTACACATAGAAATGAGGACTCAAAGTATAAACTATGAGTTCTTCATACACCCTTCCCCCTCTTCATCCCCCTCCCTACATAGGAGACTGGAGATTAGGAAGATGGGGGAACCATCCCAGAAGCCGATGTCATTCCTCCACGAGATACCCATTTAACGCATGAGTTCTTCTGGGGGAAACTGCAACAGGTGAAACCCAAGGTGGTCATCCATGTTTTGGCATTACCCCTGGATAACAAAGTATATATACATTGAAAAAACAAAAAATACACAAACAAACAAAAAACAAAAACAAAAAAAATTGACCTCAGGAAAGAGTAAATCAGAGCAATCCTTTATCAATTAAAAATATAATAATAAAATAATTTTCCTCAAAAAAATTTAGTTTTTCCTTTTTGCTAACTTTTGTTGGGTACTAAATTTTCTGATAGTTTTTCTTTTCAGAAAGTTTAAATTCACTTTTAGACATAAAATGAATGTTTTTGGGTTTTTGTTTTGTTTTTGTGAATGTTTCACAGTTATTTATAAAGAATATTTGTTCTTTAAAAAATGTAAACTATGGAAATTTTTCACACGATGCACAAAGTTTCTCACAAATGAAAAAAAACTTTTATACCCTGACATTCTGCAAATCTCATGTTATTTTTTCTTGTCATGTGAGTTCTGTTTTCATACTTTGGTTTAACTGTCATACCTTAGAGTTCTTCCACTGATTCTTATTGTTTAATTAGGTCAACTTTCAAAATTTCTTTCATACTTTTTTGTTTATCTCAGTAAATAATTTTTAATTACTTTCTTAAATATTTATTTATTAATTTCCACTCTCATGTTAGAGGGCCAGAAAGTTCTCTAGGGCTTCTTCCATAAGGCACTACTAATTCCATTTGTGAAGACTGAACCCAGTGATCTAATTACCTCCAAGATCCCACCTCCTGTACCATCACTTGAGGTGCGTAGAAGTTCACCAAATAAATTTGGAGGCAGGACATAGACATGCACATACCATAGCAATGGTCTAGGTGATTTCTTGATTCCAGGGTTTTAGATTCTGTTTCTAACATATAATCCCCTTCTAAGGTATGTATTGCCTTTTTGCTTCATTTATCACAAATGGTACTAGTGTTCTATATATCCTTCATATTTACCACACTTCTGGTTTCTAGGATTGAGATTTTTTTTCTTAAAATATTTTACCATCACAAAAGTTTAGTATAATATCAGTAAAAGGTCATCGGTGTGTAAGAACACTTCTGACATATTGTTTTGCAAGTTCACTGCCTGTTGTGATACTGCTTTCAACCTGCTTTCATACAATACCTGACCTGAAATTATACTATATGGCTATAGTAACAAAAACAGCATGGTATTGGTATCAAAACAGACATGAAGACCAGTTGGAACAGACTAAAATATACCAAGATAAACCCACAAATCTTTAAACATCTGATAATTTGATAAAGGGGACAAAAATATAATGTGGAGGAAAGAGAGTGTGTTCAAAAAATGGTGCTGGATGAACTGGTTAGCCATATGCAGAAAACTGAAATTAGATCCTTATTTCTCATCCTACACAAGAATCAAATTTAAATGGATCAAAGAATTAGAAACTAATCCAGCAACCATACAATTGGTAGAAGAAAAAAATTGGATCAATACTCCACGATATTGCTGTTGGTACAGTCTTCCTTAACAAGACTCCCATAGCACAAGATAAAGCCAAGAATAAATGAGTGGAATACCATTAAACTAAAAACATTCTTCACAGCTAAAGATTTAGTCAAGAGTGTCAAGACAGAATCTACAGCATGGGAGAAAATCTTTGCCTGCTATACCTCAGGCAGAGGACTAATACCCAAAATATACAAAGAACTCAAAAAACTGAACACCAAAACCACAAATAATCCAATCAATAAATGGGTTAGGGAACTAAATAGAAACTTCTAAATGGAGGAAGTCCAAAAAGCCCATAAATATAAAAGAAAATGTTCTACATCACTAGAAATCAGAGAAATGCAAATCAAAACTTCATAGAGATTCTACCTCACTCTTGTCAGAGTGGCAAAAATGAAGAATATGAACAATAACAGATGCTGGACAGGTTGGGGGAAGAGAGGAACACTATCACACTGCTGGTGGGACTGCAAGGTTGTACAGCCACTCTGGAAAGCAGTATGGAGACTCCTTAAAAAGATAGGGTTGAAACCACCTTATGACCCAGCTATCCCACTCCTGGGTATTTCCCCAAAAGAGCTGGAATTGACATTCTACAAAGACACAGCTACAGCAATCTTTATATCAGCTCAATTTACCATAGCTAAACTGTGGAACCAACCCAAATGCCCTTCATTGGATAAATGGATTCAAAAACTGATTTTATACACACATACACACACACACACACACACACACACACAATGGAGTTCTACTCTTTTATTTGAGAGTATGTTATCATGGCATTTGCACCAAAATGGATGGAGTTGGAAAAATTATGCTGAGTGAAATATTCCAAACTCAGAGACTTAAGGGCCAAATGTTGTCTCTCATATGTGAAAACTAGAGTAAAAACTAAGACAGATTGAAAGTTAGCTAAGCTCAAAAATAAACTTAACATAGGTGAACTTTTACATAAGCAGGAAAAACCATAACTATGAAGCTGGGGAGAGGGAGGTGAGGGATGGATTAGGAGGGTTATTGATGCAGCTGGGAATCCTCTACTCCGATGAGAAGCCCAACTATACATAGGCAGGCAAAGAGGATCAGAAAATTCAAAAATTGATATATAGGTTTACTTCTATCTAAAACATGAGGGTAAAGCTGGGGAGACATTGGAGCAGGCAGTGGTCAAAGCAGGAGCGCTTGGACTAGGTTCAGCCTTAACTTACTTTGTCAATATCCATATATGCATGAATATGTATCAGTTCCCTCCAATATGTAAGACTATGTAGAATGAATATAATAAAAATGATTCTTATGGCCCAGTGGCAGCGGATCCCGCGCCAGACTCGGGGAAGGGCCGCGTGGCGCAGGGGTGCAGCTGCTGCTCCACGGCTCCAGGCCCCCGCACCCGCCAGGCGAGAGGCCGGCCTCCTCTTGCCCTTCCTGCCCCTGCGGGTCCGGCTGCGGGGCGGGTGGCTGCGGCAGCGCTCGCCTCCGGGACAGGAGCCACGGGATTCAAGATGACCAACGAAGAACCTCTTCCAAAAAAGGTTCGACTGAGTGAAACAGACTGCAAAGTTATGGCACGAGATGAGTTAATTCTAAGATGACGCATATGTTCAAACTTTGGAGGGCAAATACACAGATCTTAACTCGAATGATGTAACTGGCTTAAGGGAGTCTGAAGAAAAACTAAAGCAACAACAGCAAGAGTCTGCTCGCAGGGAAAACATCCTTGTAATGCGACCGGCAACGAAGGAATGAGAGATGCAAGAGGGAACTACTCAAATCCAGTACCTCAAGCAAGTCCAGCAGCCGAGCGTTGCCCAACTGAGATCAACAATGGTAGACCCAGCCATCAACTTGTTTTTCCTAAAAATGAAAGGCGAACTGTAACAGACTAAAGACAAACTGGAACAAGCCCAAAATGAACTGAGTGGCTGGAAGTTTACGCCTGATAGCCAAACAGGCAAAAAGTTAATGGCGAAGTGTCGAAAGCTTATCCAGGAGAACCAAGAGCTTGGAAGGCAACTGCCCCAGGGTTGTATTGCACAGCTTGAAGCAGAGTTGGCTTTACAGAAGAAATATAGTGAGGAACTTAAAAGCAGTCAGGATGAACTGAATGACTTCATCATTCAACTTGACGAAGAAGTAGAAGGTATGCAGAGCACCATTCTAGTTCTTCAGCAGCAGCTGAAGGAGACGCGCCAGCAGTTGGCCCAATACCAACAGCAGCAGTCTCAAGCCTCAGCCCCAAGTTCCAGCAGGACTACATCTTCTGAACCTGTAGAACGGGCAGAGGCCACAGGTAAAGACGGCAGTCGTCTGGCAAACGGACCAAGTAATGGCAGCTCCTCCCGACAGAGGACGTCTGGGTCTGGATTTCACAGGGAGGGGAACCCAACAGAGGATGACTTTCCTTCTTCTCCAGGGAATGGTAATAAACCCTCCAACAACTCAGAGGAGAGAACTGGCAGAGGAGGTAGTAGTTACGTAAACCAACTCAGTGCGGGGTATGGAAGTGTAGACTCTCCCACGGGCAGTGAAAATTCTCTCACACACCATTCAAATGACACAGACTCCAATCATGACCCTCAAGAGGAGAAAGCAGTGAGTGGGAAAGGTAACCGAACTGTGGGTTCCCGCCACGTTCAGAATGGCTTGGACTCCAGTGTAAGTGTACAGGGTTCAGTTTTGTCATATTTTTCCAGCAAATTTTTATACAGTGTCATTTAATTTGGGGGAGGATGCTGTCCAGAAAACTGATGCGTACTTTTTGTCACAATTTGCCTTTTTATGGGTGTGTTTTTGTTTTGTTTTGGTTCTTTTCTTTTCCCCCTTTATTTTGTTTTTTCCCCTTGGTTCAACACCTCTGCCACTCTGGAAATTGTAACAGTTAATTTGAATGTTGCTAAAAGGACGTTTTGTGTAGGGTCAAGTTATTTTTATATGAGTTAATGTGAAGTTGTAAATGGAAATCTTTCCTTAAAGTTTAACTCAATGATGTCTGTACAGATCTGTGTCTAGAACCTGAGCTGTGTAAGGGCATTCCTCCTCATGCTGTTATATGCTTACACACCATTCAGACTTGTTAGAGTAGATGTGGGTTTATGACTGCCAAGTTTGCCCAGTACCGTAGATTTTTATCACTAAAAGTTGGACTTGTTGATGGAATCCTATAGTAGTTTCAGTGTTAGATATACAGTTTTTCCACATACATCTGTGCATTTTCTCTTCAGGTGACTGAATGTTTAAGATATTTGTGTGCATAGTTAACTCAGTTTTTATGAACTGTTGTATCCTGTTAATGCATATTGTTCTGTGACTCCAGTATATCTTACCTGTACTGACCAAACCTAAATAAAAATTTTTATTGTAACTCTTAAAAAAATAATTCTTATGGTTGCCAAGATATTTCTCTTTTCAATTTAATAATTCCATTTATGAAAATGCTTCTTAATACTGCTTCCAGAAAGTAGATAAGTGGTGATTTCAGTCACAGCAGTTCATCAAGATTTGTGATTAATTCATTGATCCAAATGGTTCCAACTGCAGTTTCTTTTTTAATTTCTCAACTTCTGTGGTCAATTTATTACCCTAAACTGCAGTATCTTTCTTAACAGTAAAATGGTGTCAAGAAATTACTTAAAACGTGACTTCCTTCATCTGAACCTACTTGATGTGAACATGGTCTAAGTCCCAAAAGGAAAATTGTGAATAGCGTAACTACTATTATCAAATGCCATTCTCCTATTCAAGCAGGAGCAAGTATTTATTACTGATTATGGTACCTTCACCCAGCCAGCTCTCATTTATTTTCTGAATAGTAGCTACTTGGAATACAAGCAAACTAAAATTTTTATACCTCAACTTACATAAACAAAATAAACCTTTGTATATCTTACATGAGTACTTTTAGAGATAAATTTTATGATTCTGTTATTCTATTACAGAAAACAATGTGTATAAATAATTTCATAGTTTTATGTTTTTCCCCATATGCAACTTCTTTCATTATGAAAATATAACATTTTGCCCTCTTGTTAGAACATAACTGTATTATTGCAATTACATATAAACAATAGTTTTGTGCTTGATTAAGTACCAGTGAGGGCATCAGGGGAAAGAATACCAAAGCTGTTGGCAAGTATTCCTAATCTACATTGTACTTCAAATCATCCATTTGACCTAGTATACCTACAAGTGGTTTCAGTAAAACACTGCATTTTCAAAGACATTAATGACTAATTGTTTTACTAAGAATACAGGTTAGTAACTCTAAGTGTAACAGAGTTCAAATGATAATTTAGAGGAATGAAAGAATTAGATTAGAATTTGTGCAGAATATTACATTACATATTGTTACCACAACTGCTATAATGAAGTCACCATTTTTCTAGTTGTATTATCTATAAGCCACCCATATTAAATCATATACTGTTTTGGATCATGAAGTCTGATATTTGAAGCGCACATATGTGTGCGTGTGAACTTATTAGATTCCCTGAAAATTATTCTCTTTGCTCAAGGCTCAGCAGACTTTTGAAAAGTTATCCTTAAACTAAGAATTTACAAGATTAAGTAAATATTTATTTTTAATGCAACAAATTTTTAACAATTTTACTTCAAAATAAAATCCTGGGAATTAAATGTTTACTATATTTGGTCATTTATTCTATCCTTCTTATTATAGAAATAGTTCATGTTGCCATAAATTGATGCACTGTTAATTCCAACAATCAGTGAATATTTGTTCCAGATATTTGTGATATTATAATAAAAGTTTATCCATTCAGGCAATGATTGCTCCACAGGCAAATGTGTTAATAAGAAGAAAAAATAAAATATGGTACAATTTAACTACACCTTCCTTGAAAGGAACTTCTGTGATTTACTGACTTCTTACTCACTGCCCTGACTTTGGTAAACCAGAAGTTGTAAACTTCTTGTTCTGCTGGGATCCTTCAGTGTCACAGCTTGAAAAGGTTGGTACACTAGTTTTCAACTGCTCTCAAGAGGCATTTAGGGGCTGGAGTGGTGGCTTGGCTGTTAAGTCTCTTGTCCGGCTTGTGTAAGTAATTAAGTTCAAACCCCAGTACTATATACACAAGGATGTATTGGAGCAATGAAAGACACATGAAAAACTAAAAAAAAATAAAACAAAAAAACAAAAAGCAAAGTTTCTCTCTCTCTCTCTCTCTTTCACTGTCCTTCTCTTAAAAAAAAACGGCATTAAGGTAGCCCTCTTCCTAATTAAATATCATATGCTCTAAATGCATATGTTCAGAAAATTATTTCCATTTCTTCCAGCAAGAACTTCACATGTTCAGAAAATCATTTTTGTTTTTCTCAAGAATTCAATCAGGAAAAAAAATCCTACTTTATTTTCTGGGGAGCTTAACAAAATCCTTCTGCAATGGTTAAAGATAATGCACTTTAACCTAAGTATAATATTTTATTTTCCTGATAACAAAGGCAAAAAGGGTAGATCTACAAAAATAAGGAGATAGAAATCCATACCTTTCATTGTTTTAACCATATGCCCTTGTCAAGAATTTATAAGCTAGAAATCAATATAGCGATATATTGCCATTGTTGATACTCAGGACATACTACTTGTTTTAGTCAGGTTTTTGGCTGCTGTGATGAAAAGACCTGATCACAACAACATTTGGCAGTCAGTTTCAGAGGTCTCAGTCTATAAATGGCCAATTTCATGGCCTTGTGCACAAGCTGAGGCATAATATTGAGGCAAAAGGTTGTGGAAGAAAAAAACAGCTCCAGACATTGAATCAGAAAGAAGAGAGAGCTCTCACTCACCAGGGACAAAATATAAACCAAAGGGACCCCCTCAAAGACCCATCTCTTCCAGCACACCCTACAGTTACCACCCAGTTAATCCCCATCAGAGGAATAAGGCACAGATTAGACTAAACCTCTCATAACCCAATCATTTCACCTCTACACTTTCTTGTATTGTCTCACACATAAGCACTTGGGGACACCTCATATCTAAATCATATTACCATCCCAAAATGTGACCAGAGGAGGTCAGATGATTTGCCTTAGAATATACCCCTTTGGCATATGTTAAACATGTTGTTCTGAGAAAATATAGACACAGAAGTAGCTCTGGAAAGAAATTATTTTATAAGTGAAATTTATACCTATAAAATATATCTACATTATTAAATCTGTGCATATCAGAAACAGAGCTGCTCCAGACAACTTGCATTACCTGAGTTTTAATGCACATAATACAATCTTTATTCATTATATATTTCTTTCCTTCACCCTCCCACTGTTACGGTCTGAATGTGAGGTGTCCCCCAAAGTAAACGTGTGACAGTTTGGTAAGTCTGAGGAGAAATTATTGGGTTATAAAAGCCTTAATCCAATCAGTGAGTTAATCGGGGATTAACTGGCGACTGTGGGCTGGTAGGATGTGGCTGGAGGAGGTGGGACACTGGAGGCATGCCTTTGGGGTATATTCTGTATCTGGCATGGAGTTTCTCTCTCTGCTCTGCATCCTGTGTCTCTGGAGCCAGGCCTGCTCCATGATGCTCATTTCCACACCAGAGGAATGGCATTGGCCATCCATAAACTAACACCTCCAAAACTATGAACCCCTAAATGAACTTTTCCTCATAAAATTATTCTTGTTGGGTCATTTAGTAGAAGAAGTGAAAAAGTTTATTAAAACAACCACACTTTAGAAACTCTGTGAACTTATTCCTTTCTATAATTCAGGATCCTGTGTAAGTTTCAGTCATCGAACTCTTCTTAGAGTTTCATACTTTTTGGGATTCAGGTGTGTATGCTTGTAATTAAAATGGCTTTTGTACTACTTATCTTTCTTATATTAGTTTAATTTGTAACCCAGTCAAAGATCCTAGAAGGATTGGAGGAAGACATTTTTCCCTGTCATATCCCATGTATAAGTACTATCAACATCTTCTTAGAAATTTTTCTGTGGTGTGAGTTTTTGCATTTCCTTTCTCAAGAGTCACGGTATTCTTTAGCACAATAAAATGTCTAAGTGGTCCTTAATCGTAACTATAATCCATATTTTCTCAGCATATGTGAGCATAGGAAAAAATGAATAACTGACAGAAAACAGGTTTCACTGAACACCAGTCTGCTAAATATTGATGTAAATTCTTTTTTTTTTTGGTCAACAGGGATTGAACCCAGTGGCTCTCAACCACTGAGCCACATACCTGTCCCTTTTTAATATTTTATTTAGACACAGGGTCTCACTAAGTTGCTGAAGCTGGTTTGGAAATCATGAGCCTCCTTCCTCAGCTTTCTAAGCCACTGGGATTAAAGGTATACACCACCACACCTGGCTTGGATGTCACTTCTTAAAGTGTTGATATACCTTTCTCATATTTCCATGGCATAGGGAGTTTGGTCTGATATTGCTAATTTTAAACTGTGTAGAATCTGTATGAAGTATTTACTCAGAAGTTGCTTAGAGGAAGGTAAGATGGGGTGCAACTCAGTAAACATTACTTACATGGCTTGTCCCTGGAAGTATTTTAGCCAATCTGCAAAACATGGATTCCAATACTTTCACATGCAAATTCTGTCCTTTATTCTGCTAATTAGCAAAGTTTCATATGTGAATGACAGCCTTAGTAACATATAGTATTCATATCTCACATGAAATCTTTCTGATTAAATGTTAATTATCCTAAGAAACTTAATTCACTAGAGTGCAATTTAATCTAATGTACACACATACATGCACACACTCATCATTAGAATACATATACTGAAATATTTTTCAAAAATTACTAATATTATAACATTATAATAAATGCTTTTGGCATTACTGACCTTTGAGTTTATAACCCTTCCAGATAAATAATTTGAAAGGAAATTCTCCCATCTTCCCTTTGTATATTCAACAAACGACTGTATAGATTGTGGACTCCAGATTTTGTTTGGATATCTTATAATTCTGAGCCTATCCTTATATTATAATGGACTTATGCTGGAAAATGGAAATAATGAGGTTATACCACCTACATTATGCCCTAAATGTGAGCAGCTTCTTATTGTCTGTCACATCTGTGTTTAGCCTCCAAAATTTTCATTAGAAGTTCCACTGAATAAGGTTAAGATACTAAGACTCTTCAAAGGGGACAATATTGCTCCATATTTGATGGAGATCTTTCCATGTCTATATAATTTATATATCTTGATCCAATTTGTCTTTTGAAGGTAGAGTAGATGGTCCTGAGATACATAGACCTATTATTACAATTTGATAAATATAAAAATTTTCAATGTTTTTAAAATTATACTTCACAAGGAAATTCTATCACTATTTAAGCATGAGTCTAAATTCTGTGGTTAGCACTGTTTGAAACTATTTGAATACATCTCTATCAAGTGCAATTGTTGAAGAAAATTGTCACTTTATTGAAACAGATTGAATCTAATTTTGGAATTCTTTTCCATCTGTCAGGTTCTACTTAAGTTCATTCATCAAAAATAAACAACTCCTAAAATTATACAACTGTTGGAAATAAAATGATTATTGTTTTAAATAGGAAACTAGTTATTCTTCATTTTCCTTTGATTTATGCACAGAATTAATGTGAGGAACTGAATGAAATGCATAAGAAAACTGTGTATATATTTAAAATTGTATTTTTAGTCTCATTGTCTTTAATAATTCATGGGAAAGTAGGCTGATATAAGGTATTTGGTTTAATTTGATTACATATAAATGGTGAAATTTTAGGAAGTTTGACTTATTTCAGAGCATGTGATATAACAGTGAAGCTGCAATTATCACTAGGATATTTGCTTCCTCATGGAACAAATTATTTATTATCAAATTATTTGCCAACCATCAACACGTAGTAATAAACGGTAATTTTTTACTGAAAGATCAGAGTCCATTCACTCTCTCCCACCAAGAACCATTGTTTTGTTTTACATATATGCTTTTGAAACATCCCTATTACCAAAAAGTGTGCTTTTTCAATTTTACATAGAAAAAGAAAAGATGTCTAGTTTGAGAAGTATTCTGGGATGCAAGAACTCACTAGTCACATTTGGACATTGTAATATTTGTGTATGATCTTAAGTGGTTTATTTATTTACTTTTTACTTTCATTCTAAAATTATTGAAACATCTGCATTTCATATGAATAGAAAAATATAATCACAGGGTCAAATAGAGTAAACATTTATGGCTATTAATTATATAATTATATTATTATTTTCAGCTTGAAAGAAAACCAATTGAAAAATCACATTGCTAAAACTGAACAAAAAAGGAGAAAGTTTTAAGTAAAATGTATATTGCAAGTAAAACATGGCAATTAAGCTATTATGTTTTGGAAAAAAATGGTGAAATCTCTAACATCTGCCAGAACAGAAAAACAGAAAGAAAGCTTATCTTGTAAATAAAAATGAATGCCATTTAAAAGGTTAATGGATTTTACAGAATTTTATAAATAGAAAATAACAATTCTCTTCCTCACAATGGGATACCATACTTCTTATAGTAAGAAAAAAGAGTGAAACAACACTTAAAATTATATATTGCAAGCAATATATAATAAATTTTTCTAGAAATGTAAAAATTGTTATGGCTTTTTGGGGAAAAATATATAAATTCATACAAAATGTGGTGGTAATCAATTTAAAGCCAGTATTGTCTTTATTGTCTTCAAAATCTTTCAATAACAGAAGCATTTCTGGAGAAAGTCATGTTATTAAATTGATAAATTGCTGAAAAATTAAAATTGACAAATTATGAATAGAATTAACAAGGGAGTAGGAGAATTAAATAGGGAATTTAGAATACCTAAATATAACATTCAAATAGTAGAACTCCTTTAAAAGAATTAGACTTGCAGCTTTCAAGTAAATCAAATCTTCAGTTTGGTCTAATAACTTTAAGTACCTGCCATGACAATGCAAGGTTTTTTTGGTTTTGTTTTGTTTTGTTTTAAAGAGAGAGGGACAGTGAGAGAGACAGAGAAAGAGAGAAACAACTTTATTTAGTTTCTCACATGGCCTTAGTTGCTCCAACACTCAGTTGTGTATGTGGTGCTGGGGTTTGAACCCGGGTCCTCGTGCTTGCCAGGCAAGCACCGAAACCGCTGAGCCACCGCTCCAGCCCCAAGATTTTTTTTAATACATTATCTCCTGTGAACTAAGTTCATAGCTGTGACTTAACAAATGAGAAATGTTAAGGCCATGTGAACAAATAGAGATGGAGTTCGTATATGAAAACAAGTTTTGTCTCCCAATCCACAATATACCTCAAGTTAAGAGTTTTATTTATATCTATGCATGTTTCACTTCTGGATTTTCTGTGACTTGAAGGAGTCATAGGGTGGACTCCAGAACTCCATGTTCTGGAATTTATATGGTCGTTGATGGCACAATGAGTTTGCTAAAAACATACATGTACTTTTTTTGTTAGTATATTGTACTTCAAAAACACCTAGAATAAGCAAAAATAAAATTTAAAAACATTTCTTTCCAAGATTGCTATTCACATTATATATGCCAAAAGTGTATGTGTGTGTATATATATATATATATATATATATATATATTTAAAATTATGTATTTTTTAAAAAGCATGTCTTTTCACTAAAATACAAGTAGCATGAGACCAGTAATATTTGTTTTTTGTGTGTTCATTTATATTCCATACCTAGCATGCCCTAGGAGTTTAGTAAATATTATCTATATATCTCCACACACAAAATGAATGTCAGCCAATCAATAGAACAATAAACAATATCTAAATTTCCTCTATTTTACTTATATCTGCCACAAACTTGTGTGCAAGGAACTTCTACATTTTTTTGTCCTTTTTTTTTTTTTTTTTTTTTTTTTTTTTTTTTTTTTTTTTTTTTTTTTTTTTTTTTTTTTTTTTTTTTTTTTTTTTTTTTTTTGTACCAAGGATTGAACCCGTAGGTATTTAGCCTTTTATTTTGAGACAGGGTTTCACCAAGTTGCTTCAGATCTTGCTAAGTTTCTGAGGCTGGCTTTGAACTTGTGAACCTCCTGCCTCATCCTGCCAATTCACTGGGATTACAGATGTGTGCCACCACGCCTGGCCCCTTTTTATTTAATTTCTTAATGAGGTAACTATATATTCACATGCAGGTAGAAGAAATAATATAGAGAAAAGCCAATGTACACTTTACCAAGTTTTTCTCATTGATAACCTCTTATAAAACTCTATGAGAATATCACAAGCAGGATATTAAAATTGATATAATCCACAGATAATTGGATTTCATTCTTTTTGCACTCATTTAAGAATGGATATGTATTTAGTTTTATTTAATTTCAGCAAATCTGTATGTTATGTTCATGTACCCACTGCTCCAGTGAAGATTTTAAACAGTTATCTCACCACAATAATCCCTCATACTGATTCTTCTAACATAACCTCCCTCTCTTACACATATTAAACCAGTTCCTAAATTTTGACAGCCACTAATCAGTTCTTCATTTCTAAAATGTTGTTATTGATAAAACCCTGGAGTTACTTCCAAAGTGTTGCTTGTGTTGATAATTTGCAAACTTTCCTTTTGCTGAGTAGTATTCCATGGTTTTCATGTACCTGATTTGTTTAATTATTGATTTTTTGAAGGACATTTGAAGTGTTTCCAATTTTTTTGGCTAATAAAACTAAAGCTACTTATGTAATCATTTAATCCTTGAAAATGCACAAATATATATATATAAATAAATATATATTTATATATTTATCTATCTCTATATATCTATATATATGGCATATCTATCAAGAGAGACTGGTGTGTGGAGTGTGGGTGATGTGGGGGTGATTCTGGATTAGAATCAAGGGCATATCATATTGTTACTACCTATGCATTGATGATTTACAACAACACAATTCCTCAATAAAATTAAAAAGATAAATCTGCTAAGAACATTTCATATGAATTTTTATATGAACATAAATCTTCATGTCTTTGGAGTAAATGCCTAGGGTTGTAACTGCTGGAAGTTGCATGTTTAATCATATAAGAGACTGCCAGGTGCTGGAGCAGTGGCTCAGCGGTTATGGCACTTGCCTAGCATGCACGAGGACCCAGGTTCAAACCCCAGCACCATGTTCCCAAGAAAGTGTCTAAGCAACAAGAGTCATATGAAAAACTAATAAAATTGATTCTCTCTCTCACACACAGTCCTTCTCTCTTAAAAAAAAATGAGTGACTGCCAAACTGATTTCCACAATGTCTATACCCACAAGGAATGTATTAATAGTCCAGTATTTTCTTATGCTTACCAGTATTTGGCATTACTTTTTTTAGCCCATCTCATGATGTGTATGTAGGCACTTTCTGTTTATGAATGTTCTTTCCTTAAATAACTGTAGAATTGAATGCCAAAACACACATTATTTATTTGTATAATTTCAATGCCTAGTTATCTTCTGAAAAATAATGTACACTCAATAAATACTTATTGGATGAATAAATTAGTAAATATATGAATGAAAAACTAGTTTTCATGATCTAAAATTTTTAAATCTGACACAATTAAATATCATATTAATACAAAACAAAGGAGAACTAAAATTAAAATCTTTACTATAAAATGGGCTGCCTATGTGTGTGTGTGTGTGTGTGTGTGTGTGTGTATATATATATATATATATATATATAACTAGAATAATGAGATATTTCCATTACATTAATTGAATTTCATGGGTTTACTATTTGAAATTATGATGTTATCAGCTGATTAAATTCCCAAGAACATTCATTGCAATATAAGTATGTGATGAAATAAAACATCTTTGAAAACTTAGATATTATTAAACAATGAAAAGATTATCCCAGATTAACTATTATGGTTATTTTACTATAGAATCTTTATTGAAACTGAACATACTGTAAATGAAGATAACATTTCATAATGAATAATTACAGCAACATTTAACTACTTTAGGAAAAATAACATGGTCTCCTCACTTCACAAAGCAGGTCAGTTATTTTATTATCAGAGCAAATTACCATAGGCTCCATACATAAAGAAAAATTCTCACTATTAGGTGAGAAAATAGAATTTTGTGTTTAGTATTCATTTTGGGCGAAATACTTTTATTATCTGAAAATGTGAATTGGCATGGAGTAGGCAGTGAACCAGCTGAACTTGAGGTTTCATTTCTTTTTAATTTAGGGGGGAAGAAATATGAAAGGCTCAAAATGAAATTACTTCATCAGAATTCACATTTGATTTTCATCATTTCAGCTACCCAGCTGCATCAATGCTCAACTGCCTATACTCCCAGCTGTGTTATTCAAGGAAGTTATTCAAGAAGGAATACTTGCAATACATGTTATACTGAGTAGTGAGCTAATTAAAAGAAACACACAGCTGGATTTTAAGAAGTCTTTTATCTTGATTGTAAGGTGCTAAAAATGTTTGTCATTTGGATTTTATTCCTTATATCCTCAGTCTATAGTCTGTCCTGCAGGAAAATTAGTAATAACTTGAATGAATGAATGAATGAATGAATGAATTCCTCTATCTTTGCTCTCTTCTTTCTATTAGAACTTAATAAATTACTTATTGTATATAATTGTTTTTTTTACATTTAAAGAGATCACCCTGCCCAAAGCAACGGTAAGATTACAATGCTTTATCCTCCAGGAAGGATCTACTGCTTACAGTCAAACAGAATGCTTATTAAAAATAGTGCTGATGACATACACCTGTAATCCCAGGTACTCAGGTGGCTGAAGCAGGAGGATCACAAGTGTCCAATGCCAGGCCACCTCTGCAACTTATTTACACCCTGCCTCAAAATTTAAAAAAAAATGCTTGGAATGTAGCTCCATGGTAAAATACCCTTGGGCTCATTCCTAGTACCAAAGAATAATAATTTTTAAAAATGTACTTTAAAAGCTATATTCTCATTGAAGAATTGTGACAAGTTTGTAGTGGTTTGCTTTGGGTATGTTTTTTCCTCATATTACAGAGCTTCATCTTTGCTAAAGGGTACATAGCTAGACTTCAGTCACATGAGATCTAGTGGGGAGGAAGGCAAAAATAACATTGGATACTTAAGAAAACAGGCTGCTTTTGTTCATCCTAGAGAAGAAAGGAAGGGAGAAGGTCCTGGAATGGAGGTTTTATTTTAAGTAATCATAGCAGCATGAAGAAACGCTCTTGCTTCCAGTCCTGGAGAGTAAAAGGAGCACTCTACTTTACCACAGCAAAATAAATAAATAGATAACCATAATAATAAATTAATTAATAAAATAAAGGCAAATATCATGGGCTATATTAAGAGAATATTTCATGTGGAAGCAGCAATGGAATAAGTAAATCCTAATCCAGCATTATTATTGAATCCTGTGACCTATGCCTCTGAGTCTTGGATTCTGTCCAAAAGAAGTTTGTTACAATTGAAAATGCGTGAAACATGCCAGACCATGTCTTTTTCTCCTGAAACAAAGTATTATGTTGAAAACAGTCAATGTTTAACTCCTTCTGGCTTAAGTAGTAAAGAGGAATTAATATAAGAAAAAGAGAATACCTCAACTTAACCAAGAGCAGAAAATACAACTGGGACTTAAATATGGACTGAAAATCTGTGAGGATTAGATCTCTTTCTATAAATACCTACTTTCTTCTCTCAGGTGTGTTCTGAATCTGATTCCACAATTTTTTCTAATTTTTTTTCTCTGCTTCTTTGGCCAAGTCTTTGCTAGTCTATGGCCAACTCCATACTCAGAAAATCAGAAGGAACAACTGTCAATCAATATCTGCCCCTTCTGAATTTACTGATATTGTAGAAGTGGGTCATATCACTCACTGTTTGCTCAGTAGGGACCCTGGTAGCTACACTGAAATAGACAGAACAGGGACAATAGGTCTACTTCACTGAGGAAGAGAACATTGAGAAGTATTTCAGAAGCAAAGCACAATTTTTTTGTGTGTGTACTGATAAAGATATTTGTTCCAAAATAAACTTACATATGTCTGTAGGTTTCAAATGTTTTATGAAAATAGAGATATTTAGAGAAAATTAGTTCATGAATGGTTAAGTTGATCTCATGCTCAGGAGTAACTTAAAACACTCTATGTGCAGAACCTTTTCTAACTCTTTTAATTATCATTGAATTAATCTTATTTTTTACTTATTATACAAAGTTTTATTCTTTGGGTTTTATTTTAAAATGAA
>PVKS010036185.1:0-19527 GCA_004027875.1 Aplodontia rufa | reverse complement strand
TTTTTACACATCACCTACCCCTCATGTCAGATCTGCCACCCTTCCAACCCAACCTCCTTCAGAGTATTTCTCTCTCTCTCTCTTACTTTCTAAAATCCAGGAAATGCTTGCTAGATGTTACTTGGGGCAAAGGAAAGAGTTTGCACCTACTCTATCTTTTTAGTAAGTCCATATTTTAGTCACTTGGTTCTTCGAGACTCTGTCTCCAACAAAATGTAGCATAGGCAGTTTTGCATATATTTTCAGTGTTATTCGTACAATCCTGAAGCCCCATTCATGGATATTGCTGCACAGGACTATTTCTAAATGTGATTTGGTCTCTAAGTTCTTATCTTAAACTGAAAAACAAGTTAGTAGAAAGGACAGGATTCCAAATATCTAGACATTTCGGGGATTTTTACCTCATAATTTGTGTATAACAATATTTGTAAGTTAGTGTTATATATTCAATGTCATTTGCAGTTGTCTTTAGTGAGCCTTCTGAACCTAGGAGAAAATTTATAACACCCGCTGGAGGTAGTGAGTACAATGTAAGTAGCTTGGTCTGCAACTCTCTGCAACTGATTTGCTGTTTTGTTTCTCATAGCACAGGTGCAGCAGTGATCAATGGCTCTCAGCATCCATCGTCATCGTCGTCTGTCAATGATGTGTCTTCAATGTCAACAGATCCGACTTTGGCCTCAGATACAGACAGCAGTCTAGAAGCATCAGCTGGACCTCTAGGCTGCTGTAGATGACTACTTGGGCCTTGGGGGGGTGGGAGGGATGGGGAGTCGGTTAGTCATTGATAGAACTACTTCGAAAACAATTCAGTGGTCTTATTTTTGAGTGATTTTTCAAAAAAATGTAGAATTCATTTTGTAGTAAAGTAGTTTATTTTTTTTAATTTCAAGTGATGTAATTTAAAATCTAAGTTGTTTTAAAACAGCAACAAAACTGTATTGTATTTTTTGCTGTAATTAACTGTATAATGTAAACCTAATTATTTTATCATGGTTTAAATTTTTTGCATATTTGCTTTATCTTATGCTGCTGAATTTTTTTTACTGAATTTGTAAGATTTTGTTTATCAAAGCAATTATTATGTGGTGACTTGCCTATATCATGAATTATTTAAGATTTTTATAGTTTTTTTATTAGAATTTATTTCAGATGTTTTGTTCCTGATGCTATCCTTGAGGGTTATATGCTTATCAATGAAATAACCCCAGAGGAGTGAGGGAAAATCACCTGTAGCCAGTTATATTCAGGAATAACTACTGTAAATGATGAACGTGGCAAGAGACCTCCATTGTTTGCTATTAGCCAGTCCTAATTTAGTTACAACAACGGGTAGGCATTCCTACCTGAATTTTGGCAAAAACAAAAACAAACCAACCCATCATCTAAATGGCAGAATAACTGAGAGCATGTCTTTAAAGTGCCAGGAGTGTACCACCACTGTCTTCTCTCCCCACCCACTGAAAAAAGTCTAGGAATATGGTGTATTCTGCAAATTTGTGGCATGCCCAAAGCTATGATCACATAACATCAAGAGGATACTTCATGAATAATACATTTCAATGCAAATAAGCAGACGGTTCGCTTCTACTAGCTATGAGCCTGTTTTTGTATGCACAGAGTAGTCTCAGGCTGTAGGTCCTAGCAGTGGTCTAAAGTCTGGTCTCCCTATTACCTGCAGCCTTGTCCCTTAGACCTTTCTGGTTTCAAAATTGTTGGAGAGTCAGTCAGTTGAGCACCAGTTCTTATGGTGTTTCTGGCCATTTGATTCTGCCTGTAACATAATCATTTATATTAGCTGTCAGGAGGTTTCAAAGCCTACTTAGATTTGTGTAGGTGGTGTATCAAATGAGCAATATACCGTTCATCTGAAAATAGTAGCACACAGCCATATATAGGATATCATTTTCTAAGGACTGTTTCTTCACATCGAGCAGAGCAGGTGTAAATGGTGGTTATTTAGTCTGAGTCTTTCATTCTTTTATACCTGATTTCCAGTATAACATGCAGTGTGGACGTTGAGTAGTGGAAGAATGGTGCTGCTCCTGACAGGTGTGTGTTCACTGTTTACATTTTATATCTGCAGAATTCTCTCTCTCACCGAATTTTTCCTAAGTAAAGTGTCATTGAAGTCTCATTATTTCTGCAATACTTTGTCTGTAATGGCCCCAGGCACCTTATATTATGTCTGGAACAAGGATTTCATGTAATGAACTGGGAAATGCTTACTTACATAAATGGCAAGGTTCTGGGCAGAAGGTCCATTGGAATTCATGACCAACAGGAGCAAGAGTAGATGCAGCTCAGCAAATGTCTGAAAGTTCGCTTGGCATTTCATTCATATATTTAGTGCAAAATTCCTTTTGAGTAAGATACTGTAGGTCATTGTTAATGTGCAATATTTAAGATTAAAATACATTAGCCTTTTTATATACTTTGAAATAGCAAACTTGTTTTTGATGGTTTAAAAATCATGATTTCCTGCTTCCCAACCTTTGTAATGTTCCCTTTTCTATTCATACAACATGGTGCATTAATTTTATTAGGAAACTATGACCCCTGTTGAGTTGTATAAATGCAGGATCGAGCTCACGATTTTAGAGATTTGAGCATGATTGTTGTTCCGAGTTCACATTAGTTTTGTAGTTCATTAGCTTTTTTCTCTAGGATAGATTATATCACTATTGCACTTTAACAGCCGTGCTTTCAAAAGGTTCTCATATTTTGTATTTGGTTGCTGCTCAGCCATCTCTGTTGATGCAGATGCTGGCTAAGCAAGGAAAACCAGGTGTTCTGCCTACATCGTTTGTTGCAGATGCCAGCCCCCACTTGCCAGCCATCACATTTCAGCTGAATGCAAAGGAAGAAAAACTTGTTAATATAAACCAAACTGCTCACAAGTCATATCCTGAAAACAAGGTCTGTTTGTTCAATGTTGAGTGCTCTAGGTCTTAAAAACTATGTTGTCTAAATAGCAGCTTCCCTCTTTTGCTTAAATTTGTTAAGCTAAATATGTACTGGTACTTTTTATTTTAGTCTTAAAATGTCTTAAACATTTTTTCTTGAAAAATTACAACTATCTGTCAAGCAGTGCTTCTTTTAAGCCACTTTCTTATAATTGTGATTATTCAATTTTATACACTTAAGAAGATACCCATTGCTTTACCGTCAGAAAATTATTTTAACTGAGATATGTGATTCAATTTTGTAGCTTAGGAAAAAAACAGTGATTCTTTTCCTCATGTCTTCCTGATTACGGTTCTGTTAGCTTCTGTTGTACATTAACCATTCGTAAACCGATCATGTCATTCAGACTGCTAAATTATAATGACATAAATAGAACATGTGAGCTCTTTCACACGATTTGCTGAACTGTCTTCATTGTGTCATGCACCCTCACCTGATGCTCGTGGTGTGCACTCCGCCAAGTAGTGAAGGCACAGTGTGCTCACACCAGCCTTTCTAAAAAAGAGACAAGCCTCTTAAATGAGAAAATTGCCACGCAGCCCCTTCACAGTACGCAGAAGCTTGATTTGTGTTCGAAGCAGCAGACTTGCCTGTCACCTTTTCTGTTACTCTGTTGTGGGCTAACCTCACTGTGTTGTCCAAAAAGATGAAGGTGAAGAGAACATCGGTGTCTGATAGTGAAGTCAGCAGCAGGCAAGTGAAGCTGTTCCCTGGGTTTCAAATGCTGTCGGCCAGTATCCGCTTAACTCTGAAGACTTAGCTGTTCAGTGTTGCCTGGGCTCTAGGCTGCACAACATTTTGAAGTATAAACATAGTATATTTTCAAGAATACTGTTGTAGTTTGTTTGTGAGTGTTGTACATTAGTCACACATTAGCTGTAGAGTGGATGCATGACACCCTGTGACCCCAGTAAACCTCTCTTACCAGTAAAGTAGAAAACCAAACACCACCTACTGTCATTAGCAGCCCTCTTAAAGGTCGTCTCTCCTTAGCCTGTGGCATTTTTCGTGTGCATCGTGTTTCTACTGATCTCTCATAGGTTTCTTCCTGACTCACAGGAAACTTAACTTGTCCTTAATAAAATAGCAAGAAAGGTGAAGAGGTAAAGGGCATTGAAGCAGAAATGTATAGTTTGGGGTAAGATTGGAAAACTCGTAAGGAAAATAAAAGTCCTAGTCAATTTCAAAGTAACTGCTCTTCGTGAAGTGCTCTTAAGGAGAGTCTAGTAAGAGTAACACTTTCTGGCCATTTCGGGTTTAGATTCTCTTCATTACTGAAACTTCTGAGAAATATTACCTGTGGATTAGTTTTGCACAATATTCTATTCTCACAGTGACTTAAAATTAAACTAGGTTTTTATTGAACTACCTCACACTAATTTTCTATGCTTTCCCAAGTAAGCTGTTGCCCTGTTAGACCTTTACTGAGTGTGAATTATAAATGTGCTTTGAATACTTTATAGCCAATGTTGAGAAATTAGCAGTAAGTATGTAAAATAGATACCTTGCTTCAGTCAGAGACACTCAAAGCGTAAAATCTTTCACTGTATATCTTGAAATCGTGTTAGATGTGCTTGTTGACATTGTTACTGTCTGTTTTTGTAAGTAGAAACCTGCTCGTGATATCAGTCCATTCTTTACATTTTACAAAAGGAGTAAATCTTAGTAAATTTTACGAAGAAATAAATTACTTTTGTAGGCCCAATATTTGGTATATTTTTGAGAAGCTGTTAATCTTTTAGCCGAATGATGAAGTTAAGCTGAAGTAGCTGTCTACCTGGACTGTGACATCTATTTTCTCATTACAGTTTATCCTGTTCAGCAGGTCTTCGAACCTGGGAACCTGAGTACAATGTTGACATTTCCTTTCCTCCCCGTACGTGCCATTTCCTTTTTCACCAGCCCTCCTCCTCCCCGTGCCGTGTTCGTTCCGTCTCCTCTCCTCTCTAGACAAAACAAGATGGGGCACTTTGTAGGGAATGCTGAGATCATTATTGTGGTTTTTAATCATTCATGCCCTAGTCATTAAACATGCACCACTGGAATGTAAGCAATGTTATCTAGTATGTCAATTGGTTATAATATTTTAAATAAAAAACAAAAAAGTGGTATGAAAATTATGAATGTAAGAGTTTTTTCATTAAAAACAAATTTGTGGTAAGAAGTTTTTCTTGATGATCTTAGGAATTCCTGCGCTTTGGGATGGAAGGGATACTACCAGGACAAGTTTCTTAGATTGGGACTTCATTATAAATTGTTGTCCTGGTTTTCTGCATGATCTATACTTGCTTTTCTGGTGTTTGAAATCACCAGAAAAACTTTTATCTAAAAAAGAAGATGCTTTGCTTCTGTGTCCTCAACCTAGCTCTTCATCACTGTACAGGAAGGCAGCCTTCAGGGCCACTTGGCAAAATAAGGATTTTGAAACTGATGTGTTTCAAAACAGGATTTCAGCTGGGAGCATGTTCCGTGCGCATTTCCTCATTGGCTCCATTGGGTGGGCTGTATGAGAGTACTCAGGGTCTCTCGCCTTGTGCCAGCCCACCACAGAGGCGTGATGACATTTTTCCGCCTTGTTGGACTCTGGCTCCAGGCAGCCCTTGCATCCACCTTGTCCCCTCCCCTCGCGTGAGACGACCTGTCTTGCCTGCCTGCTGCCTCTTGATCGGCCACATTGTTGCTGATCTGCTGTGTTGTCATCACAGTGATTCTAGAGGCCTCCAGTGGCGAGCTGGGTGTCAAAGGCAGACGGGAGAGAGTTGTTCCAATTGTTTTTGAATGATTTTTTTAAACTTACTTTTTGGTACTGGAGATTGAACCCAGGGGTGCTTTACCACTGAGCCACATCCCAGCCCTTTTTTATTTTGAGGCAGGGTCTCTAAGTTTCTTAGTGCCTTGCTAAGTTGCTTAGGCTGGCTTTAACTTGTGATTCCTCTTGCCTCAGTCTCCCAAGCCTCTGAGATTACAGGTGTGTGCCACCATGCCTGGCAATTTTAAAGATTTCTGCCCAGGCATAAAAAGAGAGTAATTCATACTTGTCAGTTTAAGTGCTACCTTTTTTAAAGTATGGTTCCTAAAAAGGTCCATTAACTTTATGTGATGAAGATTGATGTGTTCTGATTGTGTGGTTTAAAAAACGTTTTTAGCTATTGCCAGTTGCATAGCAATATCTGAAGTTCATTTTAAAAATACTTTAGGCTTTTTGAATGTCTAGTTATGTCTCTAACGCATTTCTCCTAAATTTCACCAATTAATGAAAGCATATATAACTAAGATTGTGCTGGAAGCTGGGAGTGGGGAGAGACAAAAACTGACACAGGCTTGTCATCCTCATTGCAGTGGTGCTGTGTGGGCTAGGCTAGAGAGACTGGAGCAGGAGGGACTTTGGAGAGGGGTTCGAGCCTTTGTATAAGGAGATTCGGAAAGGAATGGTGTTCCAGACCCAAGGGGGGAGGCAAGGATTGAGGGATGTCCTGGCATGGGCACAAGCATATGAAGAAATAATGGAGATAAGGCTGCCAAGTTGAGGTTCAGGGGGTTGGGATTTAGCTCAGTGCAGAGCGTTTGCCTAGCAAGCGCAAAGCTCCGAATTCTCCTCAGCCCTGAAAAAGAAAAAAGTTGAGATTCAGAATCGAAGCGATCCAAGGGCCAGAAGTATTATTAGGAATTGGGTTTTGTTCATTAGTCTGTTCTAGGCAGTCAGAACCCGTTGTAGAATGTGAGGAAGAGGAGTGATGGGACCTGGCCCTTTAGGATGGTCAGTAAAAGTGGAAGGAAGTCCAGTTAGCCTGGAGGTGTGGAGATTGGTGACTGGAAGTCAAAGGTACCCAGTAGACAGAGCAATGGGTCCACAAGTGCATTGTCATTACATAGTGACATTGCTAAGATTGGTGTTTGGAACTGGGGGAAGTTTAGAGTCCCAGTGATTGGGCAGCATACAAGAGGAAAAAAACAGATATGTAGGAAAAACAAAAACAAAAACCAGCCACGGTGCTGTAGGATTCGTGCATCCCTGTTGGAAGGAACTGTGACATAACACATGCCAGCTATGTTGTAAACTCAGTTTCCTGATTCAGGCGGGAGAGGAAGGGAATGGACCTCTCCAGTCTGCCTTTGTTCCCTCATGAGGTTCATCATCTGCTTGACCAGCTCTTGCACCACGTTTTAGTATCACTATGGGCAGAGGAGAAAGAGAGGAGATTCCTATTAGAGATAGCACATGGGAGACTTTTAGAACTACCTGGCCAAGTGGGGCATGTTCTCATAGCTGAGAACTGAGTAACGAGTTGGGTAATAAAAAGCACTTCTAAGAATGGGGCAGGAAATGTGACAGAGGAATCAAGGGCTCGAAAGAGGGGTCAGACTCAACAGGAAAAACCAAAGGCGCATGCGCCGTGATGAGATCTAAGGTTGGGAACTGCTGGACCCCGTGGGTCCAAGTGAGCCTGAGTGGGGAGTGTTGAGGTCATCGTGGACAAGTCTCAACCGCACTGAGCTGTGCTCTGCTTTATCTGTCACAAGACAATGGAGGTAACTCCAAGGATTTCTGTGCTGACAGCCTTTGTATGTTTCAACGAAATAGCATGAAATCAATGTTAATTGTTGGTTTTAGCCTTGGAAAGGAATAGAAATAGGGGCTGGACACTTTGGAAAGCAGTATGGAGACTTGTCAAAAAATTAGGGCTGCAACTGCCTTATGACCCAGCTACCCAACTCCTGAGTATTTTCCCAAAAGAACTAACAGCTTACTATAGCTGACAGAGGGCTTGGTGAAAGTGCAGAGTAAGGGACATGGCTGGTAGGAAAGGCTGTGCTTCCTGGCATAGCTCGCGGTCTTTAGTGGCTACGAGACAGACAGCAGCAATGGGCTGGGGGCAGTGTCACGGCTGCTCACCCGGAAGGTCATAGGCAACATGTCCCTGTCCTTCAACAGAACTAATTAAGGACGCTGGGAGGGTTCTGCAGAGGCTGGGGTCCCAAAGCCAAAAGAGACGGGGAGGTTCATGAAACATGTTGCTATTGTTTCTGACTCCATTTATTGTCACCCTGGGCAGGATGACACATGGATTCGACTCCAAAATTGCTTTTCCCTTCTACTGTATATGGCATGAATACGGTTTGTTCCTAGTCCCTCATCGTTCAAAAACAAGGGGTCTCCCCCTCTGTCTCTATCATTAAAATTGTATTTTTAAGTACATTCATTCATCAAACTTTTAATATGTCAATGTTTTCTGTTGTTTTTCCATGTAAGACTTCTACAATTTCCAAGTTTCTCGCCCCCCCCAAACCAAACACAAGCCAGGCACCGTGGTGCATACCTGTAATCCCATTGGCTTGAGAGTCTAAGGCAGGAGAATTGCAAGTTCAAAGGCAGCCCCAGCAACTTAGCAGTGCTCTAAGAAACTTAGTGAGACCCTGTCTCAAAAAAAAAAAAAATACACACACACATATATATATATATATATATATATATATATATATATATATATGTATATATGAAAAACCTGGGGATGTGACTCAGTGGTTAAGTACTACTGGGTTCAATCCTGGTACAAAAACAAACAAACCAAAAAAATATGAATTTTCAAACACTTTTGAAGCAAATGCAAGAAGACAAAGTTTTTTTAACCACCTTCCCACTAATCATATGGTTGATTCATTTCTACTTAATTTGACAAGAGTTTTTTTAGCAGCTTGTCTTTGCTGAGTGTCCCTAAAACATTATTTTAGGTTTGCAGATAACTCCCTATTTGCATTCATAATTCAGTGACACCATTAATGTTAAATAGTGTCATGAGAGTGGTACAACTGGAATCCACAGGTTTGGGAACAGGTTGGATAAATGAGAGCAGAAGGGACCGGGGGTGGAGGTCCCAGACCAGAGCCTTCTCCTTGGGACAGCTGCAGACCCCCAGTATGCTTCACCCTCGGGAACCAGTTATTGTCTAGGCAGGGTGGAGTCTAGTTCTGGTTGCAGAGAGATTAGCGAATAAAACTGAATAACGCTAATTAATCATCATATAAAGGTTGCACATGCAGATACCAGTTAGGGTCAGCAGGTGGCAGATGTGGCTCACAAACTGCCATCCTCTATAAAGGGACTTAGGAAGCTGAGCCTTTTCCTGGATTAGTGGCTGATACCAGATAGTCTGTTTCATCAAGCAAAACCCATAGGTGTCTATGGCCTCCTCTACCACTTTGATGACCTGATGGTATTTTTCTCTCCAGATTAAAGCAAAATTCACAGATGGTGGTGAAAGAACTCAACAAGATCATAAAAACACATGGTGTTCCCACCTACCTTCTCCAAGCCTCCGTTTTCTTTCTGAATAAGATGAAAGGAACCAATTCCTTCATTACTGAGATGCTCCAGGGAACCAAAGTTGCCCTGGTCCTTTCTCTTCCTCCTTAAATAGAAGGGGAGGGCAGTTTTTCACCTTTGGGGAAGCACTAGTTCCCTAGAATGTGGCTGGCCATGGCAGTGCCCCTCCAGATTTCCCAGCAACGCCTGCCCCTGACCACTGATGCTGCTTTGGTCGGTGTCCTCGATGAGGCCCCCTAGTCAGCTGCAGGGGGACAGTCAGCGGCTGGCCCACCTTTACTAAGGAGTGAGTCACCCAGCTGGGCTCAGCCCTATCAACTCGCACTTCCTGGTGAGCAACCAATGCTTCCTGAGAGCATTGTGATCCTGGCATTTGTCACATGGCCCATTCTAACTGGCCAGGCATTATAATAGATTCTGCTTAGCTCCGGGTAGATGGGTGTTTGGTTGTAAAAGACTTCTCCAGACACTGGGGCACTTTGGTGACTACCACTCTCCCCCCAAACCACTGCAATTTACTTGGGAGTAGAGAGAGGCCACATGCAAGGATACTGAGCCGGAGCAGGAGCACTGTACAAAAGTCTGGTAGCAATGACGCTGGTGTGCATGAGGCTTGTCCCCCCCCAGCTGGGCCTGGGCTGGCCATGTTGGGGGATGGGAGTGGGGAGTTTCTTGAGGGATGAGGCTTGGGATCTGAGGATGAAGGAGAAGGATGAGTGGGCATGGAAGGCCCGGGCTCAACGCTCGCTTGCTGGGAGTGTGGGAAGAAGACACCTGGGACGCATGTTGAGTGGCGCAGACACGTTCCATGCCACCCTGCACCTTGCCCGCCTAGGATATCCAGCTCCTGTTCTCCGGCTCACAAGCTCTGGCCATGAAGCAGAGCTGGAGTCTTGTAAAGAAAACTGGGTTACAATAGGTGCCCCACGGACCTCACCAGGCAAAAACTGGCTGCAGAAGCCAGGAGGGAGGGATGAAGGAAAGGAGGCTGGCCTTGAGCACTGGATGGCAGCAGAAACACAGATTTGTATCAATCCAACTTCCCTGAAAACACTGGGGGGGCATTCCTCAGGGAATCCCAACCCTGCTGGCAACAGAACTTGGTCAACTCTGTGGCCGGGCCAGAAAGAAGGAATCAGGTAAGGCATCATGTTTTTAGAGCAAATTTAATAAAGAATCTGAAGTGTTCCTGGAGGCTGCCCACTCCTGAGTGCCATGGGTGGCCATGGAGGTCGCTTCCTGGGTGCTGCTCTCATGGCAGGCACTGTCCCGTCTTGACACTCATCAGGACCCACATAATCAGAGCAACGTCCAGATCCCACCTGGGGTTTGCGGGTCCCAACAGTCCCCATGGGGGTGTCAGGTCTTTCTCTCTGGCTGGTTCCAGAGCACCTGGCCCTGCTGGCAGCCTGGTCTGAGCTAGAGGCTTCTGGCTCCTCATGCAGCCTGTGGCCAAGTCTGCTGAGAGAAGGGGTGCCAAGTGAGCTCTTGCAGTCTTTCACTGTGGGGCTCTGGTACCCTTGACCCCAACAGTCAAGCTCCCCAGGGTAGAAAAAAACTCCTCCATTTCCTTCTGTAGCAGCTGGTTCCTCCTCTCGGCATCCTCCCGCGCCCGCTCAGAGTTCCTCAGCTTGATTTCCAGCATGGTGTACTTCTTCTTCTCCTGGTCCAGCTCTTCTTCTAACCGGGACATCTGTTTCCTCAGGTCAGCACTGTTCACTTCCAGGCTTAAAAAAAAAAAAAAATCAAGAGAGATAATTTTAGACTCTGGCTCGCTGGGTTGGCCAAAATGCACCATCTAGGCAGGGGCAGCCCTGGCCAGGCCAGGTGGTGACCTCAGAGGGGAGGATCTCCCAAGACCTGGCCCTCTGCCAGTGAACCCACTGGGCTTTTCCACCTGTGCGGCTCCCCTGGGCCTGTGTGAGGATTTGTGGCTTCAGCACTGGGGGCTGGAGGCCACCGGGAGTCCTCACTAAAATATAAAGACCTCAGCCCTACCACCTGTCCCATGGAGGGATTGATTACCTGCCCTGGCCCCCATAAGGAGGTGGGGGATGGCTCCAACTGTCCCTTAGTCTTTGTTCCTAGGCTCCTCTCCTTCCTGCTGCTCCCCATACCACCAGGTGCTCCAGGCGGTCACTGAGAATTTCAGGAAATTATCGCTTGCCATTCATGTCCCAGCTCAAATGTTCCCCTTGGTGCTGCTTCCTATGATCCTCCCAGAGGTCCCAGCAGTGCTCCTCGGTGCAGCCACAGATCCTCCAAGGAGGTTTATACAACATTCAGCAAAAGTTGGCACCTCAATCTTCAACCAGATGACCAGCCTGTCCACCCCAAGGGATGTCTGAGCCCAGCTCCTGGGACTCACCACTGCCGCTTGGGGCCTATGAGCCCCATGGTGGTGGAGGAGACAGAGTGCACTGCGCCCAAGCATCTTCCTCTGAAAATCAGAGGGTGACCCCTTCCTAAGGCACTGCAGTCACCAGACAAGAAGGACAATGTGTGCCCAGCACAGTGCCTGGAATGTGGCAGGTGTGGAACGAACATCAGTTTCCTGCCCCCAGGCCTCCGTCTGAATCACCCAGCGCAAGCTTGTAAAAGGGAAACCACTCTTCAGCAGAGGAAGAGCTTGCTGTCAGAAAGCAGGCCTCCCCTGCTTGTCCTTGGTCCCCAGTCCCTCCTTTGCCAACACCACCTTAGACCCTGCAGTCCCAGGGCTAGGGCCCCCTCTTCCTCTCTACCCCTTACTTGAATGATCACAACCCACTGGCACATGTTGAGTCTATTTAATGAGCATACATAACTTTCTATGTCCAAAACTGGGCTCCTAACCCTATTCAAATTACCCCTAGCTCAGCTCCCCTCCAGGAGCTGAAGTTGATTCTTTTTCTCACTCCCACATCCTATCAATCAACAAAACCCATTGGCTCTACCCTCAAAACATGCTCAGAATCCAGCTGCTTCTCCCTACCTCGATTGCTTTGCCCCTTTGCCCTAGGCCACCCAAATGAGGGGCCAGGAACCCCATGGCCTCCTAATTGGTCTGTTCTGCCCTCGGCCCCTGATAACCTCTCCACTACACGGTGGTGGCCAGATGTACCTGTTAATGGGACCAAAGTGTTCAAGACCCTCCATTGCTTCTCATTCATTCTCACCTCCCCCAAATAAGACCAGAGCTTTGCCCAGGTTCATGGGCCCTCCCCCTATCCCCTCTGCCCATGGCTGAGGTCTGGCCCTAGTCTTCCAGTCCTCTGCCCTGCGTACCCCCCTTCCATCCATGCTGTCTTATTGTTCTCTCCTTTTATACCTTCTAACACACCAGGCATTTATGAAAATGGATCTTATGCATGATCTCTCTGTCCCTATCCCTTTAAAAACAACGAGGGCAGGTTTTTGGTTAGTTTGGGTCACAGCTTGAAGACCCCCATCGGGACATGGGGGTTCCGAGTCCTGAGGGGCAGGGTGTAAAGCAAGTCTCAGCACATGAGCTGCCCACCACACCAGGCCTGTAACTTTAAGCCACTCCATGAGAGCGCACATTCCCCAAAGGCCTGCAAGGTACTAACTGTCCCCTCCTTCCTGTGCTCAGAGACCCTCCCTCTGTCCAGGACAACATCCTGGGCTACTCTGCCAGGGAGAATATAACAAGGGCCTCTGCTGAGGTCCCTCTTCCTCTGGGAACTTCATCTTCTTTCAGCCATGGAGCCACAGTAAACTTGGGCAGCAGAGGCTCCTGAGTCCCCAGGACAAGCAGCACGGTACTGAGCTCACCCACCCAAGCGAGGCACTTCATTTCTAAGACAAGTGGGTGGGCCTGGGGGACACTTAGCCAACATCAACCAACACCATGTGGGCCTAGGACTTGAACCCAGGCAGTCTGAGCCACAGCCTACCACCAAACAACACGTGCAGGCGACAGGCAGATGGTCAAGGTGGCCACACAAGCAGACAGGCAGGGAGAGGCTGGTTCTGACCTCTGGGCCATCCTTTCCACACATGCTATGGTTTCAGCTGTCAGCTCACCTTCAGCAGTTCCCAGCTTCCTCTGTGTCCCTGGAGGGTGTAACCTCAGTCGCCTAGCACAGGGCTTACAGGGGTGATTCCTACAACCCTAGGTTTTACTCCCGTTTCCTTTCTCCTCTGCTTAGCTCTGTCCTATTGGCCCCTCAAATCCTGGCTCTGGCACTGCCTGCCTCCCTGGCAGAGGTCTCTCCTTCCGGTGTCCCTTCGTGTCCCTTCTTGCTACAGACAGTGCCTACATATTCCTGGAGATGGCTGCCAGCAGAGGAAAAGGGCCAACTGCTGCCCTCCCAGGTCCCTATAAAAGTCCCAGGCTCAGAATGAAAAGCATGTTATCCATGTCCACTGCCATTGATGAAAAATGGAGCCCTCAGATGTCACTGGAGGCCTCCAGGGGTGTGGGACCTGGGCTGAGCTGCTAAGGACCTGAGATGCTGCAGGAAGCCCTGCGTGCTGGCTGCCTCGTGCCATCTGCATTGACCTCAGGTGGCAAACTCAGCTTCTTGGAACTTAGAGAGAGAACACTCTCCTCTCTGGATGGCTGGGAGGATGGATCTCGGGCTCATGTATGAATGAACTTACAAGGACGCAACAGTCCTGTGACCAGGACACATGGGAGGGCTTGGCTCAGCACAGAACTCCACCTCCAATCCCAGAAGCTCTCACTGCCCCAGGCTGGCTTGCACTGCCCACAGGCTACAGGATGCAGTGCCAGTGGAGAGGCCGGCACCCGCCTCTGGAAGGCTGCCTCTTCCAATGGAGAACTGCATCGTCGGGCTGACATTCTCATCTACACTGTCACTGGGGATTTAGGGAACACCGACTATAGGCCAGACCTATCAGCTCAGGAGCTTTGCAAGACATAAATTCCAGCCCAGCCAACCAGGGATCCTAGGGGAATTCTACTGGAAAAGCAGGAAAAGCTCGCTGCTCCTACTCCTGCTTCCAGCACCTTCTTCCAGTGTCAGCAGCCATGAGGTCAGAGGCTGTGGCCTGATACTGCTGGAGCCCTTTACCTTTTCAGACTGGTCTCGTACTCAGTCCTCTGCCGGCTCAGCTCTGCTCTGAGCTCAGCCACCAGGCCTTGGAGAACCTGGCAGTGGCGGGAGTGATCCTGGGTAGGGCTGCCTGGGTCCTTGTCCTTGGGTTCGATGTTGCTGCTGCCACCTACAACCGCCTCATCCAGGCTGCGGCTCAGGTCCAGGGATCTGTGGTCCTCGCTGCTGCTGGGGAGCGGGGAGGGCTCAAGGGCCCATTCGGTGCGCAGAGAGCTGCAGGTAGATGAGTCACTAGCCCGGCAGGCGGGGCAGCTGCTGATGGAGGCCTCCCGGGAGGACGAGGCCGCAGACCACGCTGTGCTGGCCACGCTGGCAGTACTGGGAAAGAGGCTGGGTGGGGGCACATTGTCATAGGTGGAGAGTCTCTGTGTGGAACCTGAGTTCTTGAGCCTGTCTCCTGATGAGGCCCGGCGGTGGCCCCGCAAAGAGGACAGCCCATTCATGAGCCAGTTCCCACCAGAGGAGATGATGGGCACCTCCAGGGATGACCCCTTTGGGCTCCCTGACCGGGACCCCGGTTGCCGGAAGGAAGACTTCCAGTTGGGTAGAGTCTGTACCTTCTTTCCAGGGCTGGTGGCTGCAGGGCTGCACCGGCTGCCTAGGCTTGGGGGGGAGGTTCTAGAAAGCCTTGCTGCAGCTGGCCCATCCAAAGATGAGGTCCTGTGTGTGGGTAGGCTGGGGCTGCTGGGCTCCCCCTGGCTGTCCCTAGTGGCCTCCTCAGAGCCCCACCCCACTGTGCACTGTGGGACTCCACGCGGGGAGGCAGGCCCCTCCAGGGCAGGAGTGGTGAAGAGCTGGCTGTGTTTGCGGATGAGGACAGTCATCAGATGCTGGACGAGGGAAGTGCCTGCCAGAGAGAAGAGCGGAAAGGCTTTGCGGTGAGAGGCTCCCACCCAGCATCTCCAAAATGGTCAGGGGTTGCGTGGCTGTGGCTGGGACACAGGACACGTGCTCCACCTGAGTCTGGAGTAAAGGACCACACCATGCCCTCCAGATCCAGGCACAGACAGAATTGTGCCCAAGAATCCCCTTCCCTTTCCCTAGATGTAGGGCCTGAGCAGGGAGGAAGCAGGGACAATTCCCATAAGGCTGTGGCAGGAACAGCTTGCAGGATGCCCGTCAGAGCCCCCTTAGCTGCTCCATGTCCCTGGTCTATGCTGCTGACGCTGGCTGTGCTATCCGTTGGGGGTTTTTTTTCTTTTTTTTTTCAGGGCTGAGAACCGAACTTGGTGCCTTGAGCGTGCTGGGCAAGCACTCTGCCACTGAGCTAAATCCCCAACCCCTGTGCTACCTTTGGGGGCAGAGGGCATGGAGCTGTCTTACATGTGAGTGGGCATGCACACACGCCCACGGTGCCTTCCATACCATCCCATGGGCACACAACAATTTCCTCCTTCAGACCAATGGCCCTACAATGTGGCCTCCCCTAGTTCTGGGGACATAGCTCCTGTGGTGGTGGTGGGGCTGGTGTCAGTAGCAAAGGTGATGAGCTTGCAGGAAGGACCATGATAACTACCCAGAAGCCCACCTTGCTCCTGTTACCCACAACCCAACAGAGAGCACCAGGGGAGGTCTGCCAGAACATAAGAAAGGTTAAATGATTGGATGGACCTTCCAACCAAGGGAAACTAAAAATCCAGGAAAGATTTACACCAGGAATTCTCTGGTCTGAAAACGAGGTGAAGCAGGAATTCAGTGAAGCAGGCATCCAACTATTCGCCCTGGGGCATCTGTGCAGCCAGGCAGGTGGAAGCTTGGCGGTTCCCTGGAGCAGGGGCTTGGCCTCAGCTGGTATTCCTGACTGCGTGGAGCCCTGGCCAGCCTCTTTCCTCATCAGCTAGAACTTCGGGAGAACCTGTCTGCTGGTGAGGGCTTCTTGTCTACGGAGAGTGGGAACCGAGCACTAACTGTCAGGGAGTCTTCCAAGGGCCCTGTGGGCACAGGCTGCAGTTTCCGGGCCAGCCTGCACCTGTGTGTCTCTGCAAGCCTGGCTCACTGACCTCATCGCTG
Source organism: Aplodontia rufa (assembly GCA_004027875.1). Taxonomy (NCBI): domain Eukaryota; kingdom Metazoa; phylum Chordata; class Mammalia; order Rodentia; family Aplodontiidae; genus Aplodontia; species Aplodontia rufa. The sequence goes on along the minus strand of PVKS010036185.1, from coordinate 3,150 downwards.
TTGGCTTTAGTTTCCTCATCCTTACACAAGGGCCATTATCACAGCCCAGGCTGCTTGTGAGGACTGAAACCAAGTGATAGAAGCGCTAAGGAGAGCAAGACAGAGAGAGAGAGAGACGCTGGAAGCAGCGACCCATGCTGCTCTTTGCCATTACTCCCCCGCCGCCCTGCCCTTCCTTTCTTTCTAGATCAGATCTTACTATGTCACCTAGGCTGGCCTCAAACGCTTGGGCTCAAGTGATCCTACCACCTCAGTCTTTCCATGTCGCTCTTCTTTCCAAAAAATACATTTCATTATCAGTTATCATGGAAGAGAAATCCCCCAGGGGTTTACAAAGCGCCGACGCCCAGGAATCTAGGACAATGACTTCATCATGAAAATTAAAGTGAAAAATATCTGTGTGTTCAAGGGCAGGGCACTGACCTCTCCTACTCCCTGAGTCTCTCCAGCCACAGTAACCAGAGGCCATTCTAAAACCAACCATTGGTGACTGCTACCAGCCATAGGACAAAGTTCCTTTTACAGCTGACCCAAGAGGGTAGGGTCCGTCCAGAGAGCCTCCCTCCAAGTCCCCAGAGATAGAGGCACAGCCATCTAAGTCAGCGCCCCCTGGCCTAGCTCTGGGCTGGTTCTGAAAGATGAGCAAAGGTGGACGAGCGCAGGCTCCAGAAGCACCTTGTACTACCAAGCACCCTCCCATTACCTTCCATGATGGTCACTGGATCTTCTATCTGTGGTCGTAGTATGTTAGGTCCAAAAACGGTTGCCAGGTTCTGGACACTCATCTTGTTGATATCTGAGTGGGACTGAACTTCATCCAGAAACCTGTGAAGTAAGGAAGAAGCAAACTCAACTCCAACCTGCACTGAGCTGCCTGGTCCTCGATGCTCCTCCCACCCATCACACCCCCACACCCAGCCAGGCCTCACAGGGCTTTCTGTGGTTGCTGGGCACAGCCAGCAGCACCTCCAGGGCAGGATCTTGGCAGAGCTTCCCCTGAGGTCTGAGAAGGCCAACAGAAACAAAGGACAGTGGGACAGGAAAGATCCATGGGACTCTGCAGCTTACGGTGGGGACAGGTGCTCTGCAAAGCCCAGACTTTTCAGGTGTGGGGCTGGGTGAGAGCCACCTACACATGATCCCTGCTAGGACCAAGGAAGACACATGAAGGGTTGAATTACGGGACTGCTTGAGGGATGGGCTGGTGACAGATGCCCAAGGTAAAGGGTTTGCCTCCCTCTTCCAGAATGATCCACTCAGGATTGATTAAACTCCCACTCTCAAGGGACTGTAAGCTCTGTGAGCTCAGGGTCCCCACCACTTACTTGCAGATATATCTAAGCAGGTTGTAATTGGCCTGGGGAAGGTTGTTCACCTGTTTAGCCAATTCCAGAGTCCCCTTGGGAAAGAAGAAAAACACAGAATTTCAAACAGCGGCAATGAGGTCCTTCTCTGACTGGGGGAAGGGCTGGACAAGGAACAGGTAGATGGGGGCCCAGCCCTAGGTGACCACTTCTATGCCCCTCCATGAAGTGGCCGGGCCTGGGGAGGCTGATTTCCTTTCTGGGAGCTGGTGTGAGGGATAAGCCTCTTGCCAGGCCACAGAGGAATGTCTCAGCTCACTTATCAAGGCACAAATATTTGCCAGATAACAACCCTCATCTCCAACACAGCCATAGGGAAGGCAAACAGTGCTTCCCCTGCCCCAGCTGCCCAGGGCTGCAGACCGCACCTGCAGAGCTTTGAGGGAGGAGGGACCCCTGTCTTGGGAGCTATCTCAAATTCTTTCCAAAGGAGGCAGGATATAAATAGGAAACTTCTCCTTTCTACTGAGTCCCTGGGGGAAGGCATAGAATATCCACCATGAGGAGTCTAGAGATGGGTGCCCTGAACCGACATGACTTGCTTTAGCAGGGCCAGACGCTGATGGCCACACATGGGCAGCATCCCGCAAGGACAGCAGATGCTCCAGCTACCTCCTCACACAAACAGAGCAGCCTGCAGGCCAGGGGCCACGTGCCACTGAAAAGTCAAGGAGTTCATGTCCTATCTCCAGGTGTCCACTGCCCACCAGTCCACCTCCCAGGATGGGTCCCCAGGAGGCACTAACCTCCCCCTCGTCCTTGGTGAGCAGCTGGGCGCAGCTGAGGAAGTCCTCGTACCTGGCGAAGGGGATCACGGGCTCAGGGAGCTCCCGCAGGTAGAGCTTCAGCAGGGAGGCCACCGTGTGCACATCTGTCGTGCTGGGGATGGAAGAGGAAATGCGTGAGGCCCAGGAGCCCAGGGAGCTGCAGGAGTGACGCTCACTACATGTCCCACACCCTAAGGACAGCCTCTGGTCTCGGATGGCCCATGTGTGCGTGCATGCAGTGGGGCTGCGCCTGCCTGGGAAAGGCCAAGGCTGCCTGTCAGAGCAGCAGACAGGTGTCCGGTGGGGCGGGGACAGAGGCTGTGTGGCTGGGGGCTCCAGCTGGGGACCACCCGTTAGGCACGACACCTACTCAGAGCTGAGCCTCCTCTGTGGTCCAGCTGGGACGGCTGCCTCCCCTGCACTGGTCGTGCAGCTTGGGTTCTGCAGCACAGGACAGGGGCTTCAGCTGGCCCCTATTTGCAGGTCTTCTCTTATTTTTGAGAGAATCAACTTTATTTTGTTTTTCCTGTGGCTTTCGTTGCTTAGACACTTTCATTGTGTACATGGTGCTGGGGTTTGAACTCACGTCCTTGTGCATGCCAGTCAGGTGCAGCAACCGCTGAGCCACAGCACCAGGCCTCCCCTTCCCCAAGCCCCGCCCCCACTCCCTGCCCAACCATTTGCATTTCAAGCAGTTTCTGGGACCCAATGGGCTCAACTGCTTTTCAGGGGCCTGATTTGAATCCCAGGCCTGCATTTCCCTCAGGAGAAGCACAGAAAAGATGGGCCTGTGGCCAGCAGACTGGCTGTGCCATTAAGGCATCACCTGGCCCTGGCCAGGTCCCATGCTGGCCTCACTGAGGTAGGCATTGGTGAACCTTTTGGCCCTGACATTTGGGATTCTGGGGTTCCTATGCCCATGTCCCCCAAATCCATACGCATGAGACCCTCTCCCTGCCTCAGGCCTGGTGACTCTCCTTCTGGCCAGGGGTTTAAGCAGTCTCCAAGCCCTGCCCTGA
>PVKS010036184.1:0-19528 GCA_004027875.1 Aplodontia rufa | reverse complement strand
TGGAATGGCAAAACCACCTGTTTCATCTTTCTTGCTTAGTAGTGTTTTGGCAGTTCTTGGTTTCTTATTGTTCCAAATGAATTTGAGAATTGCTTTTTCTATGTCTTTAAAGAATGACATAGGTATCTTTATAGGGATAGCATTAAATCTATATAAAGCTTTCGGTAGAATGGCCATTTTTATAATATTAATTCTGCCTATTGAAGAGCATGGGACATCTTTCCATCTTCTTAGGTCATCTTGGATTTCATTCTTCAATGTCCGATAGTTTTTGTTGAAGAGATCTTTGATTTCCCTTGTAAGGTTAATTCCCAAGTATTTTATTTTTTTCGAAGCTGTTTTGAAAGGGACTGATTTCCTGACTACTTCTTCAGTCCTATTATTATTACTATATAAGAAAGCTATTGATTTATGCATGTTGATCTTGTATCCTGCCACTTTGCTAAATCTATTTATGAGTTCAAGCAGTTTACTGATGGAGTTTTTTGGATCTTCCAGATAAAGGATCATGTCATCAGCAGAAAGAGAGAGTTTGACTTCCTCTCTTCCTATTTTTATCCCTTTGATTTCTTTCTCTTGCCTAATTGCTCCAGCTAGGGTCTCAAGAACAGTATTGAATAAAAGTGGTGAGAGCGGACAACCTTGTCCTGTTCCCGATTTTAGTGGAAATGCTTTCAGCTTTTCTCCGTTTAGTATTATACTAGCAGAGGGTTTAGCATATATAGCCTTAACAAAGTTCAGAAATGGTCCTTTGAACCCCATCTTCTCTAGAGTTTTGAACATAAAAGGGTGCTGGATTTTATCAAAGGCCTTTTCTGCATCCATTGAGATGATCATATGGTTTTTGTCCTTGATTCTGTTTAAGTGGTGGATTACAGAATCAAAATGGATCAAGGAGCTAGGTATTAAACCAGCTACCTTGCAACTGATAGAAGACAAATTAGGTCCAACACTTCAGCATTTGGGAGTAGGCAAAGACTTTCTCAACATGTCTCCAAAAGTGAAGGAAGTGAAGTCAAAAATCAGTGAATGGGATGCCATAAAGCTAAAAAGCTTTTGTACTGCCAAGGAAACAATCAAAACAGTCAAGAGGTTTCCTACGAAAATGGAGAGAATTATGGACTATGATTCCTCTGACAAGGGTCTCATATCCAGAATCTACAAAATCCTCAAAAATCTCAACTAAAAAACACTAACAGCCCAATTAATAAATGGGCCAAAGAGCTAAATAGAAACTTCTCAACAGAGGACATTGATCAAGCCAATGAATACATGAGAAAGTGCTCTAAATCACTAGTATCAGAGAAATGCAAATGAAAAACCACATAAAGATATCACCTTACGCCAGTCAGAATGGCAAAAAAGAAGAAAATAAACAATAACAGATGCTGGAGAGGCTGTGGAGAGATAGGCACACTAACTCACTGTTTGTGGAGCTGCAGACTGGTACAGCCCCTCTGGAAAGCAGTGTGGAGAATCCTCAAAAAACTAGGGATGAGCCCACCATACGACCCTGCTATTCCACTGGTGGGTATCTTTCCAGGGGATTTAGAACCAGCACATTATAGTGACACAGCAATATCTTATGTTCATAGCAGCTCAATTTACTATTGCTAGACTATGGAAACAACCCAGATGTCCCTCAATGGATGAATGGATCCAAAAACTGTGGTACATTTATTCCATGGAATTTTACACCTCAATTAGAAACAATAATATTGCAGCCTTTGAAGGTAAATGGATGGCTATGGAAGAAATTATGCTTAGTAAAATCAGCTTAACCCAGAGAACTAAGGGTCGATTGTCTCCACTCATCTGTGGAGGTTGGTACTAACCCTGGCCAGTGAGAAAGTTGGTCTATTATCATGTGTTAAATCCAGAAAAGGTATAATGTTATACAACATAATCCTTTTTTAGTGATATTGTGGGAAGGGGAAAGGAGGGATAAGGGTGGGTAATTGGGGGCGCACTCCTGGGGGTAATTCTAATATCCAGAATCTATACACATTTTATATTATTTTGTTAAAAACTTGTATGGTTGTTCAAAAATAAAATAAAATAAAAAAAAGAAAAAGAAATCAGTCTGTCTTCTGGATGTCTTAAGGACATTGTTCTTCCAGGAGTGAAGAAGAGGAACCAAGCATCAACTCCCTCCTCCTCATTTGGCTTACTGTCTAGTCTTGCTCCTTAGGAATTTGTGAAAATGTGAACAGTGTTGTCTCTGTTCCTTGGGAGGCTGAGGTAGAAGAATCATTTTGAGCCGGGAGTTTCAGGCCTGCCTGGGAAACAGCAATCTATCTTGAAAAAAAAAAAGAAGAAAAGAAAAGAAAGAACAAGAAGCTAAAGTAATAATAAATGCATCTGTTTAAAGAGCACTCATCAGCTCATCTGCGTTGGGCATGGTGGCCCATGCTTGTAATCCCAAAATAACTCAAGAGGCTGAGGCAGGAAGGTCACAAGTTTGTGGCTAGCCTAAGCAGCTCAATAAGACCATGTCTCAAATTTATAAATAAAAAAGTTTAAAAGGACCGAGCATATATTTAAATAAAATGCCTATTATGCATGAGCCCCTGTGTACAATCTCCAGTTCTACAAAAAATGAATGAATGAATGAATGAATAAAGAGTACTTATGACTTTTTCAGAGTAATAATACCCACTTGCCCAGGATCTCAGACATTTTGGAAAGGGCAAAAGTTAGTGTCTAAGTGAATTCTACCTCTGGAATCTCTATCTTTGTTAGAGAATCAAATGCCTTAGATAGCTGACTGATAGGTTCTCAGACCTATCATGATGTTTTCAAGAGGATAAGGGTAGTTGGAGGCTTGCTCCAGCACAGCCTCCACTTCTCCTTCAAAGAGAGAAATCTAGGCTTTTCAAGTGTCTCTTTCAGAATGTATCTGCACCCATATCTCTCTTGTCCCCTGCATGATGGCCTTCTAGGAGTCAGTGACCCACACACTTCGTTTAATAGGACAGCCCTATCCTCCAGGTTCTGAGACCACAGTGTGACTTGTGGCTTCATGGACAAGCATTCTACTCCACAGCTACTCCAACATGAGTAGGGCTGAGTCTCTTGGGGGAATTGATGATCACAGACTCTCTGAGGTAAACAAATTATTTTATCTTTAAAAATTGGGTACAAACTGCTTAGCATATATAAACCTGCAGCAGGATAATTTGTTGAACTCAAGTATGTTTTATTGAGTTTTTTCCTTTTCTGAGAGAGTAGACAGAACATTGTATTCCCTTGATTCCAGCGGTTAATGTTACAGGGCTGAACACAGAAGTTTCTAGAGGAGCTCCTTCTCCACTTTTTTTTTTTTAAATTAATTTACGTGTGTTTGTGTGTATACAATTTGAAGAGTTGGAACACACATACAGATTTCTGTAACTGTCACCACAATGAGAATACAGAACAGTTCCATTACCCAAAAACAATCTTGTTGCCCTTCAGTAGTTCTAATCACTGCCAATAACTAATCTGCATATAAGCTTTCCAAATGTCTTCTTTCACTACTTACTATGTTGTTGCATGTATTAATAGTTTGTTTCTTTTTTATTGATAAATAGTGTTCTAGGTGAGGATATACCAGTGTGTTATCTGAGGACATTACCATCATTTCCAGTTTTGAGTGATTAGGAAGAAAGCTACTGTAAACATTTGTTTACAAGTTTTCTGTGAACATGTTTTTTTTTCTTTAGGGTAAAAGCTTAGGTGGTGCCAGGTGTGCTGGTGAATGCCTATACTCTTAGCTCGGGGATCTGAGGCAGGAGGACTACAAGTTTAAAGTCAGCCTCAGCAACTTAGCAAAGCCCGTGCAACTTGGTCAGACCCTGTTTCAAAAGAAAAAAGGCTGGGAATGTGGCTTAGTGGTTAACCATCCCTGGGTTCAATCCCTGGAACCAAAAACAAAACAAAACAGAAAAAAAAAAAAAAACTTAGTGGTAAATAGACATAGGAAGTCTGTTTCATTTTCTAAGAAACTCTTTCCAGAGTGACTGTACCATTTTGCATTCTTATTCCTATAATAGGTTCATTTTAAAATAAGTTATAAAGGGTTGACTGTCCTCTTATTTTCTGGAAGATATTACTTAGAATTGGTATTATTTCTAATTTAAATGTTTGGTAAAATTTTCTAGTAAAACTATTTGGGATGAGAAGCTTCTTTTTGGGGGGAAGCTTTTAAACTACAAATTCAGTTTCTTTAATAGTTTAGGTCTACTCTTCAGATTATTTCATCTTGGGGAAATTATAATTATGGTTTTCAAAGAACTGCTCTATTGAATCTAAGTTGTTGAATTGATATGTGTGGAGTTGTTCATAGTATTTCTTTATTAACCTTTTCACATCTGTAAAATCTGTAAAAAGGTATTTTTTTCCCTAATGATGGCAGTTTATATCATCAATTTTATTAATTTCAAAATATCAGCTTTGGGTTTCATCATTTCTGTTAATTTTCTTTTTTCAATTTCATTGATTTCTCCCCTTTATTATTTATTTTATTTTATTTTTTTATTTTGAGAAAGGGTTTTGCTAAATTGCTTAGGGCCATGCCAAGTTGCTGAGGCTGGTTTGAACTTGTAATCTTCCTGCCTTATCCTCCAGAACCACTGGAATTATAAGCATGTGCCACCATGCCTGGCCCTCTCCTATTTATTATTATCATTATCTCAAGTTTATTTTGCTTTTTTTTTGTTTGTTTGTTTAGTTTCTTGAGGTAGAAGCTGGTGTTATTGGTTTGAGACCTTTCTTCTTTTCTAATGTAAGCATTAAGTGATAGAAATTTCCATCTGAGATCTCCTTTAACTTCATCCCACAGGTTTTTATATGCTATGTTTTCATTTTCATTCTGTTTAATATATTTAAATTTTTCCCTTGAGATGCCCTGCTTGACCAAAGTATTAATTAAAAGTGTGTTAATTTCTGGATACATGGAGATTTTCTTGTATCTTTCTGTTAAGTGATTTCTAATTTAATTCCGCTGTAGTCTGAGAGCATGCTTTGTATGATTTATAATCTTTTAGTTTTGTTGATGTGTGTTCTATGGTCCAGTATATGGAATATCTTGGTGAATATTTCACATAAGAATGTGCATTCTGCTGTTGTATTCTGTGAATATTGATGAATTCTGATGAAGTATTTTGTAAATATCCATTAGATCCAATTGCTTGATGGTGTTATTCAGTTCAGCTGTACACATAATGGTTTTCTGCCTGATGAATGAATGTGTCAGTTACTGAAGGAACTGTGTCAAAGTCTCCGGCTGTCAGTGGAGGTGTCTGTTTCTCCTTGCAGTTCTGTTAGACTTTTGCTGCTCATATTTTGATGCTTTGATATCAGGTAGATAAATATGAAGGATTGTTATATGTTCTTAGAGAAATGACCCTTTTATCATTTCATAATGCTCCTCTTTGTCCCTTATAATTTTTCTTGTTTTGAAGTCAGCTTTGTCTCTAACCACTACAGCTGTTTTTGTTTTTTTCTTTTGTTTTTTCCTTAGTGCTGTGGCGGTTCCTGCACAGGGCCTTGCTCATGATAGGCAAATGATCTCTCACTCTATCACTGATCTATACTCCCAGTCTAGTCTTTGTCTTTTGACTGGTCTGTTTACATCATTCACACTGAAAATTATCATCGATATGATTGGATTAATATCTGGTATATTTGTGACTACTTTCTATTCATTGCACTCTTTTTTTGTTTTTTTCTCGCTCTGTCTCAGTGTTGGGATTGAACCCAGGTCCTTGCATATCCTAGGTAAATGCTCTATTGCAGAGCTACATATACTTCTAGCCTGCCTTCTCTCTTTTTAAAATTTTTTATTAAGGCCTTCTCTCTCTCTCTCTCTCTCTTTTTTAAAGAGAGAGGGACAGTGAGAGAGAGAGAGAAAGAGAGAATCAATTTTATTTAGTTCTTCATGTGGCCTTTGTTGCTCCAACACTTCATTGTGTACGTGGTGCTGGGATTTGAACTTGTGTTCTTATGTGTGCGAAGCAAGCTCTGTAACCCCTGAGCCATTGCTCCAGCCCCCTCTTCTCTTTTTTTTTTTTTTTTTTTTTAAGAAAGAGGGGACAGAGAGAGAGAGAGAGAGAAAGAAACAATTTTTATTTAGTTTCTCATGTGACTTTCATTCCTGGGACACTTGGTTGTATACTTGGTGCTGGGGTTTGAACTCGTGTACTCATGCATGCCAGGCAAGTGCCGTAACTGCTGAGCCACCGCTCCAGCCCCCTCTTCTCTTGTTTTAATTGAGTGTTTTATATGATTACATTTCCCCTCCTTTCTTGGCAAATCTCCTCCTTCTTCTTTTTCTTCCTCTTATGCTTCTCCTCTTTCACCTTTACCACCTCCTCTTCCCTCTTCTCCTTCCCTTCCTCAGTACTGGGGATTAAACTGAGGTCCTCACACATGGCAGGTGATCTGCTACTGATCTGTACCCCACTCAATCTTTTTGTTTGTTTTATTTTGAGAGAGGATCTTACTAGGTTCCAGAGCTGGCCCCAAATTTGAGATTCTTATGCCTCAACCTCTAGACTAGCTGGAATTTAGGTGTATGTACCATGCCTGGCTTTCAATTCTTCTTCTTTCTTTTTCTTTTCTTTTTCTTTCTTTCTTTCTTTCTTTTTTTTTTTTTTGGTACTGGGAATTGAATGCAGGGGGCGCTTAACCAGCGAGCCACATCCCCAACCCTTTTTATTTTTTTTATTTCTTTTTCTTTTTCTTTTTTAAAGAGAGAAGGACAGTGAGAGAGAGAGAGAGAAGACAGAGAGAATCAATTTTTTTTAAAGAGAGAGGGACAGTGAGAGAGACAGAGAAAGAGAGAAACAACTTTAGTTTTTTACATGGCCTTCATTGTTCCAACACTTAGTTGTGTACGTGGTGCTGGGGTTCAAACCCGGGTCCTGGCGCTTGGCAGGCAAGTGCTGAAACCCCTGAGCCACCACTCCAGCCCCAAATTTTTATTGAGTTTTTCACATGGCTTTCGTTGCTCCTACACTTAGTTCTGTACATGGGTGCTGGGGTTTGAACCTGTGTACTTGTGCATGCCAGGCAAGCGCCATAACCACCAAGCCACCACTCCAGCCCAGCCCTTTTTATTTTTTGAGACAGGGTCTCACAAAATTGCTGAGGCTGGCTTTGAACTTGCTATCCTCCTGCCTCAGCCTCCCAAGTCACTGGGATTACAGGTTTGCACCAAAGATCCCAGCTAATTCTTCTTTTAAAAAATTTTTAATGGTTGTCCTAGAGTTTCCAATAAATGTTTACATCCTGTTTAAATCCACTTTCAGTGAGCATTATAATACTTCATAGATCATGCAGGTATCTCATGGCAGGATATCCGGTTTCTCCTCTGTGTTCCTTATAACACTGCTGTCATTCATTTCATTTATCCAGAAGCTGATTATTTTGAAGTTATCTCTTACATCAATTAAGAATAAGAAAGAAAAGATTTTATTTTATCTTTATTTATCCTTTCTCTAATGCTATTCCTTTCTTTATGTTGATCTAAGTTTTGACCTATGTATTATTTTGTATTATTTTCCTTTTTCTCTGAAGAACTTTTTTAAAAATGATTTTTGCAAGTTGATCAGGGGGTAACACATCCCCTCAGTTTTTGTCTTTTATTTATTTATTTATTTATTTATTTATTTAAAGAGAGAGGACAGTGAGAGAGACAGAGAAAGAGAGAAACAAGTTTATTTAGTTTTTTCACATGGCCTTAGTTGCTCCAACACTCAGTTGTGTGCTTGGGTTTGAACCTGGGTCCTCGTGCTTGCCAGGCAAGCACCGAAACCGCTGAGCCACCGCTCCAGCCCCTTTGTCTTTTATTTTTGAGGAAAAATTTCTCTGGTTACAGAATTATTCCTGGGTGGTTTTGTTTTATTTTCTTTTTCTTTTTTTCATTCAGTACTTTTAACATTTTACTCCACTTTATTCTTGGTTTTGTGATTTCTGAAGTCTGGTTTAATTCTTAACTTTGGTTCTCTGTAGGTGAGATATTTTTCCTCTTGGCTTCTTTCAAGATTTTCTTTTTATTTTGATTTTCTGTGGTTTGAATATGGTAGGCCTAGATTTAAGGATTTTTTTGTTTTGTTTTTGTTTTTGTTTTTTTTGACAATTATTTGTGTGGTATTCTGAACTTCCTGGACATGTAGTTTGGGATTGGTCATTACTTTGGGGGAAGTTGTCAGTCATTATTACTTCAAATATTTCTTCCTCTCTCTTTTTCCATCTAGGATTCCCATTATGCACGTTATACTTTTTATAATTATCTCACAGTTGAATATTGTGTCCCCCAGTTTGGGATATTCTTCTTGACATTCTTGAGTTCACTGATTTTTTTTTTTTTTTTAATAAGGGAGAAAGACAGTGAGAAAGAGAGACGGAGACAGAGATAGAATCAATTTTTATTGAGTTTTTTCACACAACTTTTGTTGCTCTGACACTTAGTTGTGTGCCTGGTGCTGGGGTTTGAACCTGGGTACTCGCACATGGCAGGCAAGTGCTGTAACTGCTGAGCCACTGCTCCAGCCTCCACTGATTATTGTGTCTAGTCTACTATTGAGTCCATCAATGATGTTCTTCATTTCTGTTACAGTATTTTGGATTTCTAAAATTTTCTTTTAATTCTTTCTTCAGTTTTCCATAGCTCTACATCTGTTTATGTATATTGTTCACTTTTCCAATAAAACCTCAGCATATTACTCACAGTTTTTTGTTTTTTTTTTTTTTTTTTTTTTTTTTTTTTTTTTTTTTTTTTTTTTTTTTTTTTTTTTTTTTTTTTTTTTTTTTTTTTTTTTTTTTTTTTTTTTTTTTTTTTTTTTTTGGGGAGAGAGGGAGGGAGGAAGAGAGAAAGAGAGAATCAATTTTATTTATTTTTTTTTTCATTTGGTTGTCGTTTCTCTGATACTTAGTTGTGTTTGTGTTGCTGGGTCTTGAACCCAGGTCCTCATGCATGCAGGAAAGTATTCTAACTGCTGAACAACTGCTCCAGCCCCACTCACAGTTATCTTTTTCTTTCTTTCTTTCTGTGGGGGACTGGATTGCCCCCCCCCCCTCCCTCCCAGCCGGGGAAACTAGTCAACCACACTCAGCTGATGGCAGCTCAGAATCGGTTTATTACCAAGGCACACGGGTTTTTATAGAGGAGGAGGGGAGACAGCCAAGGAATCAATAATCCTTCTAAGGGAGTTGCCAGGTGTTATGTAGATTTCAGTACAGACAAAAAAAACTAGGGTACAGACAAAAACTAGGGAGTAACCTGTTGTTAAGACATTTTAACCCACCCTAATCTTTAACAAAGCTCGACCTAGCAGCCCTTCTAGAAGGAGTTTATGCAAATAGTCATAAGAGCACACTAGGGTGGCTGATGAAATGGAGGTGAAGGTCAGACCCCAATAATTGTCACAAGGTCACTCTAGGGCAGCTGATGAAATAGAATGAAGGTCAGACTCCAACATCTTTCTTTTTTTTTTTTTTTAAAGAGCGACAGTGAGACAGAGAGAAAGAAACAATCAATTTTATTTAGTTTTTCATGTGGCTTTCTGTTGCTCCAGCCCTTCGTTGTATATATGTGTATATGGCCACCCCTCCAGTCCCCACTCATAGTTATCATAAGGTCAATTTGATAATTACAGATTTTTTTGCCTGAGTTAGGTTCTGATGCTTGCATTGTCTACTCAGACAACTGTTATCTTGCTTTCAGTTCTGTAAAAATCAGAAACGCAGGTGTAAATTCACCAAATGTTCAAGCGAAGAATTGGCAGCTCCTGGGCCAAATTGACCTGCACTGCCATAATGAGGGTGGGCAGGGGAAGTGGCACCTGGCCCTAGCTAGGAAGCAACTTTGTAGTCCAGGGTGGTCACAGGAAGTTTGGAGGGCCTTGTCCTTAGGGGGATTGGGTAGTGACTTCATCAGTCATCAAGGATTGTGAGATGTCATTGAGGCTTGTCTGCCAGCATCTGATTGGTTGTTCCTTTCTTGCTCACAGGCTGCCTGATGCCCTGTCCCCCAGCCAGCCACACCAACCTAACAAGTTCACCTTGTAATTTTTTGTTGAAAGCCAATGTGATATATTGGGTTATAGGAACTAAGGCAAACAAATGTTTAATGTGAGGTTCCCTGTGGCGCCCAAACCCAGGACAGGAAGACAGCTTTTATGCTCCCTCCCTCCTATTCTCCTCCTTTCTATTCTGCCTTACTCTTTATTTCCCCTTCATACAAGATTTGAGATTCAGAGCACCCTCCAAGTTTGTTACAGCTAAATGGCAGCTGTAAATCAACCCCCTCTCAGGGTGAGGTTTTTGCAGCCTTATTGCTACGTGAATGAAGCAAGAGCTTTTCTGAGCTCTTTATTGGTGTCCTCTGGAAACCTCATTCTTGTCTCTCTCCTCTTTCTGTCCAGCCAGACCTCCAGATCACAGACTTAATTCTCCATTTTGTTCCTACATGCAGCACCAGTCATGCTGATACTCAATGTCCTGGATTAACTTTCTATAACAGAATGGCAAATAATCTGAACTAGGACCCATGTTTCAAGGTTCCCACCAAAGATGGCTCCTCTGGGCCTTCCCTTGACCTTGACCGGTACACACACTCTCTCCCCTTCTCTCTCCCATCTCTCTCTCCACCACCTCTCCATCTGGTGGCTCCTGTAAGGACCATTCACATTACTGAACATCACATCCACCACTAGCCATGACCCACTGAGTGACTCCCTCTGACTCTTCTAGATTCCTAGAGTCCTTGGGAGCCCTTCTTAATCCATCTTGTCCAGTATAGGACAAATCCCACCAAAGCTTCCATGAGATACCCCCTTGGGGTGCCTTCCCAAACATATACAGACCCTGGGTCTCCAAGACACAGTGAAACCTGAAAGACTGGTGTTCTTCTGTCATATTGCTTGTCCCCAGTAATAAGTTGGACAATAGAAGTCACTGGCCTGAAAATAGCACATTTGACTCCCAAATTCTCAGAGATTTTAAAAACTCTTCACTGGGGCTGGAGCGGTGGCTCAGCGGTTTCGGCACTTGCCTGGCAAGCACTAGGACCTGGGTTCAAACCCCAGCACCACGTATACAACTAAGTGTTGGAGCAACGAAGGCCATGTGAAAAACTAAATAAAGTTGTTTCTCTCTTTCTCTGTCTCTCTCACTGTCCCTCTCTCTTTAAGAAAAAAAAAACAAAAAACAAAAAACTCTTCACTGCAGTGGCAAATTGTGCAAAGTTCCCTGTGTCCACGCCCCACGCCTTCACTCCAAGCCTGATACATCTACTCCAGACCTTCTCTCTCCCCAAACTGCTCAACTTTTCACTTTCTTCTCTTCAAAGAAAAACCCCTCAAGGGATCTCTCTCTTGGGACCCCTCCCTCTTTGGGAATTCTGCTTTCTTTCTAATTACTCTAAATTCTGTTACTTTGCTCTGTCTGATCCTGTGTGCATTGATTTCATTCCTTAAATTTACAAAACTGAACCCACCCAGCCATGCTGTGTTATATTTAAATCTCCCCAGGAGCTTCAGAAGGCATGATCCCCCCTGGTGTACAGTATGCCCAGTCACCAGCCAACCACCAACACCATGGACCTCAGGACTGCCCTGATGCAGAGATTCCTAGACCATTAAGTATTTCATATGGAAATGTGACCCTCTGTCCTCTGTGCAGCTGCCTTCCAACTTCTACTGAGCCCCCCCCCCCCATAGACCCTCTGGAGAGTTTCCCTGACTGCCACAGCCAACACCCCACTGTCAGCATGGGAGAAGCAATACTAGTCATCACCCTTTTCCCCCAAAGGCTGTCAAGGACCTCTATAGAGGGAAGTTGAGGCAGGAGATAGATTATCTGTTGGCAGACAGAAAGTGGGGATCTTGGAGAATGGGATTCTTCCATCCCAAACAAAACCTTAGGCAAAACCCCCTTTTTTTTGGGCTACCTGAATGGAAGGTCCCATTTATGCATAGATGACAAACTCCTGTTTTTCAATGCCTCCATTCATTTTAATACCCACCTTAGCCCCTGACACTCCTTTATCCTCTCATGCCTTCCCCTCTAATATTTCTATCTCCTCTCCTCCCTGAGGTGTCATCCACAGTGTGGGATATCTCCAAGCCCACTGTGACCACCCACCAAACTCTTGTTAAAAGAGACTGCTTTCCGGGCTGGATCCGTGGCTCAGCAGTTAAGGTGCTTACCCTGTAAACTCAAGTATGTGAGTTCAAACCCCAGCACCACATACACAGTGAAGTCTCAGAGCAACGAAGGCCATGTGAAAAACTAAAATTGATGCCCATGATCTCTCTCTCTCTCTCACTCACTGTCCCTCTTTCTTAAAAAAAAAAAAAAAAAAAAAAAAAAGAGCCTGCTTTCAGCTAAAGCAAGTTATCTCCTATCACCTCTCTGGCTGCTTCAGTTATAACCAGGGAATCTTCTTCCCAGGCAGAATTAATACTTATGGCTGTTTACACATTAACTGGAAAACATTTTGATTTATCCCTTTAGAGTCTGGAATGATGGATATGGAAAATTACCAGAAGCCACTCAGCCAGGCAGCACACTCCTTACTCACTGTTTTGAAATCTACAGACTCCCCTACCCCCATGGGAATCTATTGCCTGGGGCCCTTTTCAGAGGATTCCCCCACCCTACTGCGAACGCCAGTTTAACCAGAAAATTCACACCTTGGCCCCATCCCCCTTCATTCCCTCTATATCTACTCCAGGCTATAAGGGGCAGGTGGGACCCAGACTGCACTGGCCTCCGATCTGCGGATTTCTCCCAAATAGACGTGTGTTACTGTTGAGCTGCTCTCCTCGCTGTTCTCTTATTTTTTGTCTCTTTGCCTACACCCTGTTTCTCTATCTAGGAGTTAAGCTATTTTTATTGTTGGCTGTAGCTGTCAGAGGCTTTAAATTCCTCTAGTGGTATTTCTTTGTGTGTGTAGGAGTATCTCCCTGCTGTCTTTTTTTTTTTTTTCTTTAGGTGGGGGAGGTACTGCAGATTGAACCCAGGGGCTTTAATACTGAGCTACAGTCCCAGCCCTTTTTATTTTTTATTTTTGAAATAGGGTCTCACTAAGTTGCTTAGGGCCTCACCAATTTGATGAGATTGGCCTAGAATATGGGATCCTCCTGTCTCAGCTGCCTTGCTGGGATTACAAGTGTGTACCACCACACCTGGCAACCCTACTATCTTTTTAGTTTTCATAGAAACTTTCTCATTTGAAATCTGCTGTATTTATACTAGAACCCTGTTGATGTAGTGGTCAGGGATTGGGGAAAGAAAGTGGACTATAATTCTGTGATTCAGTATCTTTTTTTCTTTTTGTTGAGTCTCAGTCCTTGGACTTTGACCTTGAGAAGAATTTCTTTGCCTGTGTGCGTGCCTGCCTGCCTGCTTTCCCACTTTCCTCCCTCCCTCCTACTGTGAGACAATGCCTGAAGAGACTTCCTTTGTCAACTCTCCTTTC
Organism: Aplodontia rufa; assembly: GCA_004027875.1. Lineage (NCBI taxonomy): Eukaryota > Metazoa > Chordata > Mammalia > Rodentia > Aplodontiidae > Aplodontia > Aplodontia rufa. The sequence continues at coordinate 6,060 of PVKS010036184.1, read as the reverse complement.
CATAGGCTAGGTAAAGGCTATGATAAAATAGTTTTCCTTTAGGGATGACGTTTATCATGGGGAACAGAATGTTCTGGGCGTTTTTCAAATAGGTTACTTTACCCCTGGGTACATTTTCTATGGTTGTTTTTCCTCTATCCCGTTCTAAAGCACGATGGATTTCTGTCCTCTTCATGAGAATCTGGTGGGGCTCTCAGAGGAAAACTCGTGTGTGTCTTTCTCTGCGCCCTTCCCCCAATTAAGCCCCAGGGATTTTAAACTGCCAAGCTTATCCACAGTCCTCTAACAGTTGTCTGTTATCCTTTAAGTGCTTATGCAATTATTGATTGCTAGGCATCTGCTAAAATAAAGCTATGGTTCTCCTAAATGGCTGGCATCTCTCTCCAGCTCTTCAGGTAGTAGTTTGTTTTGAGACTTCATTCTCTGATGGATCTGAGAAAAGCTACAGAATTTGTTTTGTTTAGTTTGTTGTTTTGTTGTGGGGAGGACTGATATTTTTCACGCTCTGGGCATATTAGAACTGAAATGGGAAATCAGTTCTGTCTGGTTTTGCTTCATGTATTTTGGAGGTGTTTTGTCATTTACATGAGGGATTATTATGTCTTTTGGTGAATGGATTTTTAAAAGTCATTATTTAATGACCCCCTGTTTTCTGGTGATTTTCCCTACTCCATTGCCCCCCCCCACGCCACCATGGTAGTATAGCCACCACATAATTCTAAGAATTATTGTTCACCTGGTGTATTTTCCCTATATTTATGAGACAGATTAGGAGAGAGAGTAAAATGGCTTGGTAGTCAGGACAATGGGCCCCATTCAACTACACCTAGAAGCTAAGGTAGAGAGCAATTAACAGGTATGCTCAGGGCCTTCAAATGCAAAATTACATGAGGCTCACCTGTGGGAGCAACTCCTTTGTCCCAAAGGTGGAAAAACTAAGAAGTGGGGGTGGACACAAATGGGAACTAGGAAAGATTTACTACCTGTTGGCATAAATTTTAACGAATGATTTTGGCACTTAGTTTCAAAGCCTATTTTACATAGAATTTAACCAATGATGTTGGCGCTTTTCTCAGTGCCTGCTTTACGTGAATCTTAATCAAGGCTCATACCCCAAACCAATATAACCTCTGGTCTAATATACATCAGATGGTGTCCTGCTTCCAGGTACCCCTCTGCCTTGTGGAGACTCTGCTCTTCTTCCTTAAATAAATCCTATTCCTTTTACTCTTCTCTTCTGTGGATTTTATTCTTCAAATTCATGAGACAAGAACCCAGAAGAGGATTGATGCCGAATTCCTGGGGTGTGCTTCCACACCAAGAGCTGCAATGCAGCTCTCAACAGTAGTGTGGTGGTGCTGGGGAACTCAGCTGTTAGCTGGGGAGCTGCTAACACTATTTCAGGTGCAGAAACCTGCAGACAGCCCAGATTCCTAGTTTTAACTTGGAATAACTACATTTTTGGCTGCAGAGATCTGCAGGGAGCCCAGACTCCATTCTCAGCAGGAGCAGAGAAACTGGTCTCAATCTCAAAACCCCTGCATCACTTTTACTTAATGTCTGAAGTGAATTTTTTTGTAGGTAGCATATATTTGGGTCTGTTTTTCTTCTTTAAGAAATTCAACCTGATAATTCTTTTTTTCATCAGTACATTATAGCTATACATGATGGATTCATTCTGACATAATCATGCATATGTGGAATATTTGTTCCACTTCAGTTCTCAGTATTTGTTCCCTCATTCCCCATCTTTCCCACTTCCTATTTGCCCTCCTTTATTCCCCTGGCCTCCACCCCTTATCAATTTACTGTTTTTGTAAATTGGTCCTTTATAGGAATACACAGCGGTAAAATTCACTGTGGTACATTTACACATGCACACAGCAAAATTTGGTCAACCTCATTCTTCTGTTCTTTGGCTTTCCTGTCCCTCCCCTTCAATCCTCCTTCTCCATTTCTCTGATAGCCCTTCCATTTTTACTGTGCCCCTCACTCCCTCCCTGGCTTCCACGTATGAGAGAGATCATTTGACCCATAACTTTCTGATTCTGGCTTATTTCACTTAGCACAGTGTTTCTATTTTCAACCATATATTGGCAAATACCTTAATTTCATTCTTTATACCTCAGTAAAACTCCACTGTACATATACCACATTTTCTTTATCCATTCATCTGTGGATAGGCACCTAAGCTAGTTTCATAATTTGGCTATTGTGAATTGCACTACTGTAAACATTGATGTGATAATCCTTCTTTTAAACTGCTATGTGAGAACACTTATATTTACTATTACAATTAATATATTTAGATGTAGATCTGTCATGTTCTTTTTCTTTTTGGTAGCTCGGATTGAACCCGCAGTGCTTAACCACTGAGCCACATCTTCAGCCCTTTTTTATATTTTACTTTGAGACTGTCTCAAAATAAGTTTTATTTTCTTCTTTATTTTAAAGAGAGAGGGACAGTGAGAGAGAAAGAATCAATTTTATTTAGTTTTTCATGTGACTTTTGTTGTGTAGGTGGTGCTGGGGTTTGAACCTTTGTCCTCGGGCAAGCTGGGCAAGTGCCGTAACTGCTAAGCCACCACTCTAGATCCTCAAAATAAGTTTCTTAGGGCTTCACTAAATTGCTGAGGCTGGCTTCGAACTTGTGATCCTCCTGCCTCAGCCTCCCAATTCACTGGGATTACAGGCATGCACTACCATGTCCAGCTCTGTCATGTTCTTATTTGTTTTCTCTTTGTGCCCTGCTTTTTCATTTCTTTCTCTTTGTGTGATTACTTAGAATGTTTTTTTCATTTTAATCAGTCTTTGGAGGTCTTGACTATGTATTTTTATAGTTATCTTAGAAATTGCTGTTGAGATTTAATATTCATATTTAACTTTTCTCTCTCTTTTTTTTTTTAAAGAAAGAGGGGACAGTGAGAGAGAAAGAATTTTTATTTAGTTTTTCATGTGACTTTTATTCCTCTGACACTTTGTTGTGTATATGGTGCTGGGATTCGAACTCGCATACTTGCACGTGTGAGGCAAGCGCTGTAACAGCCAAGCCACTGCTCCAGCCCCACTTTTTTGTTTTTTTGTATAAATTAATGCAGCATGCAGATTCATTTCCCCACCACAAGGCTGTAGCTCTACATATTAAATACATGTTGAAAACTGCTTCAGATGGTATTATAGGTTTTGCTTTGAGTTATGCATCTTTTAAAGAATTTAGGGCAAAAATAGTGTATTTTACTTATCTAGTTATTTGCTGTTTCTTTTGCCCTTTATTTCTGAAATTCCAGTTTTCTCTCTGGTATTTCCTTTTTGTCTGAAGAATTTTATTATTTTTCTTTCTTTCTTTCTTTCTTTATTTAAATAGGAGCCTCTATAAATTGCCCTGGCTGACCTCAAACTTGTGATCTTCCTGCCTCATATTTCCAAATGGCTGGGATTACAGCTGTGCATCACTATGTCCAGTTTTAGCATTTCCTTTTTTTCTTTCCCTTCCCTCCCCTCCCCTCCCGTCCCCTCCATTCCTTTCCTTTCCCTTCCCTCCTTCACCAGAGATTGAACCCAGGGGTACTTAACCCCTGAGCCATATCCCCAGCCTTTTTTATTTTTTATTTTGAGATAGGATCTTGCTAAGTTGATGAGGCTAGCTTTGAACTTGAGATCCTCCTGCCTCAGCCTTTGGAGCCACCATATGTGCCACCATATGTGGCCTAATTTCTATGTTAATCCAAACATCTGTCTATACTGAAATATTTAAAAGTAATCTTTAGGCATCAAAGCACCATGTGAGATAGAAAACCAGTTGGTGGCAATTGTTGCTCACCCTCCCTGAAGGGTTCCACTGATGTGAAAAGAGTAAACTCAAGTTTGGCTAAGAAGAGCAAAACGTTTATTCTTTGGTTAAAGGATGGAGAGAGTGATGCTGGTGATGTGGATGTCAAGTTTGTGCCCTCTCAGAGTCAAAGAATGAAACCAAGGGAAAATGAGGCAAGTGTAGTAGACAGATTTTATTTTATAGAAAGTAAAGCATAGGGAAAAGAGCAGACCTCCCCCAGAGTGGGGGAAGGGACAGAGCCGATGAGGCAGTGGCCTTTGTCCTTTTTATTGACGACCTCTCCTTGATTGGTCACTGCTTCCCTGCTCCTGTACCTAGGACACAGGCGCGGGGAATTCTGGTCCAGTCTTTGGTCCACGCGTTAGGTACCAATAGAAAGAATGTGGTTCCTTCCTTAGCAGAAGGGAGTGTCTGCATCTGGGCCTGTCTTGTCAGACCCTTATTAGCATTGGGGGATGTCTTTGCCCTCTCAGGAAAGATGACCATCAGTTAATTTTCTCATTATCAACCCACATGGTTCTGCCTACACTGACTGCCTAACCTTTTCTTCCTCAAGAGCATGCTCTAATGACACCTTCTCCCCAAGGTGAGACAAGAGAACTTCCTTTTATGGGAAGAGGGTGGAGGTCATAGGTCACTATGGAAAAGAAGCATGTCCTCTGCTTTTGCATATGACCCTTTTTGTACACACCACTCCATGATCATTTTGGATTTTTCCATTTGGACTGGTTTTGTGATTTTTTTTTTTTTTCCTTCTGCCTTGATTCCTGTTGGACAAGCAGATAGGCATGGTTGAAACCAAGGGGAGTTACCAGGACCAGTGAAGGCCTTGCCAAATGTTCTGTTCTTTGCATAAACTGGAGTGTGGATCTCGGAATTCTAGTAACAGATTTTGGCTCTTCTGTTATTTCACTGGGATGGGGGCCAGTAATTTAAATTAAATTAAGTAAAAATTAAATTTTAATTAAAAACAACAAAAATATATTTTCCCCATACTTTAGCTTTTAGGATATACTTTATAATATATAAATGTGTAGTCAAAATATAATTACACAGGGCTGGAGGTGTACCTGAGTGGTAGAGTGCTTGTCTAGCCTGTTTAGGGACCTGGGTTCATGCCTAGCAATGCCTAGCAATGCATGTGCACACTCATACACACACACGTGTGTGTGTAAATATGTGTGTGTATATATATGTGTATATATATGTCTATATATAAAATGTCTACAATTTAAGTACCGAGAAAACTACAAAACCACTAGAATTCAAATTAACAGATTAAAGATAATAGTGTTTTTGCCAGACAGAACTGCCATGATGTGAGTGCAACCTATGCTGTGGTATTGGTGCTCCGGGTTTGGCCTGTGTGCCTCTGCTACCATACCATTGGTTGCTTGTGTGGATTTTTTTTTTCCCCACCTCTTTTTTCTCTGGTCTTTGGCAAGGGCTCTTCATGGTAGATCATGATGTCACTTGGTGTTCCAAGTATATAATTTGTGAATTAAGTTTGCGTCTGGTCTTTCCAACCACAAACTTTGTTATGGTTTAGGTATGAGGTACCCCCAAAAGCTCATGCGTGAGACCATGCAAGAATTTTCAGAGGAGAATGATATTATGAGAGGTGTGACCTAATCAGTGGATTGACCCAGTGATGGATTAACTGGGTGGTAACTGTAGGTGGGTAGGGTGTGACTGGAGGAAGTCACTGGGCATGCACATACCTTTGGGGTTTATATTTTGTCTGAGGAAGCTGAGCTCCCTGTCTGCTTCCTGCAGTCATGTCATCCTGGGCTGCTTTCTTCCCCCGAGCCCTTCAGCCTCACGCTGGGCCTAGAGCTATGGATTAGTTGTCTATGGACTGAGTCTACTGAATCCATGAGCTAACTTTTCTTCCTCTGTAATTGTTCCTGTCAAGTGTTTTGGTCACAGTAAAAAACGGACTAAAACAACTTGAATGTCAATATTAACACTGAATTTTTAAGGCAGAACTCAGCTGAAAGCTGATTGCAGATGTAGAAATCTGCCTTCATATAGAACACTGCCCCCTGCAAATATGGGAGACCCACGTTAGAGAAACCCTGTTTCGTAGCTCTACCTCCCACCTTGTGTGGATAGTGTAGAGACAAGAAAGGTTCAGCATAGTGCTGTTGCAGTTGGTGAGTCTCCAGGGTGTTCAGTCACTGTGAAATTTTAGTGTATAAACTTTATGAAGTTAGTGTACCAGAATT
>PVKS010036183.1:0-19552 GCA_004027875.1 Aplodontia rufa | reverse complement strand
TAGAAGAATAGAACTCCAATGTGTGTGTGTGTGTATATGTGTGTATGTGTGTGTGTGTATACATATACACCTATACACCACAGTTTTTGGATCCTTTCATCCAGTGAGCGGTATCTGGGTTGATTCCATAGTTTTGCTACTGTAAATTGAGCTGCTAGTTAAATGGCTTTTGAAGTGAATATGAAGGGCATCCCTCAGTTATCTTTTATACCAGTGACCTTTATGAAATTAATTGTACTCTTTTTTTGCTGCATGAATTATGATTCCCATTTATTTTTTTTCCAGAAGATAGCTTTTCTTCACTCTTTAGGGACCCAGATGGGCTTTGGTGGAGGATGTGGGGCAGCAACAACAGGTCTAAATTGTGGTGGGGGTGTTCGGTCCTTAGGGGGTTCTCGAGATCTATTCCTAACCACTTTGCTGTGAATGGCACAACTCACACAGTAATGCAGTTTCACATAGAGCTTGGGAAGCACATAAGTGTTGAAAACACTCGCTTCAGAAATGTCCGTGACCGTGGCGGCCTCTATGATGTTTTGAATGACGAACTTCTTAATGGCCTTGTCCTTGGGCACTCACTGGGCACAGTTTGTGCAGCGAATAGGCTGCACATGGCTGCGGCCCTTTTTGGCACAACCATTATTCCTTCTTTTTTTGGTCATTTTGGAAGCTAGGACCCCAGAGAGCTAATTGTACTTTCCAATGAGATAAAATTCTCTATAAATTCACAGACACATTGGCCTCAATTCCTGTGTTTTCTTCTGTCTTCTGTTGATCCTTTCTGTAAACACTCTGGTATCTGTCAGGTCTGCACTAGTGCAGTCTTGGAGGGGAGCACTTTTCTAGAGTAGCTACACTGATGGCCACCACTGCCCTGCCCCACACAGCTCCATCCTTTGGGCCTTGGCTTGAGTCCCTCTTCATGCCCCTTCTTGAAACATGTTCTGTTTTTAGGACCCATCCCTGTTGGATGGCCGGGTGGAGTTTCTCCATGTCCCTGCGGGCACTGTGGTGTCAAGACAGGGAGACCAGGTGAGCAAAGGGCCTTGGGAGGCCTACCCAGTACCAGATGGGGCAAGAAGGAGAGCAGCTAGACTCAGTGGCCAGGGAGGTGTCCCAGCACTGGACCACTACACTTCTGAGCACTATGTCAGAGTCCAGTTGTCCTTGGGCAGCCCAGAGTCTGGGTGCAGCGTCTTGCTCAGATGGGGGAAGGGAGAACGGCTTTGGGAAGAGCGTCTTGCTGGAGGCAGAGAACCTGGGGTTAGTCATCAGTGGCTTTGTTGGACCAAGATGGGTGTGATGCGTGTCGGTGGCAGAGGTGGGAGAGGGGCCAGGTGTTGTCCCACCCCAGGGCAGCACTTGGGCTGCCAAGGCATGGCCACACTGGCCCACCTAGGCTTCACAGGGAGAGGTCATGTCTCCACTTCTGTGGGAAAATTGGGCTCACGGATATGGAACAGCAAGTGGGAGAACAGTAGGAGAGAGAAGCATGTATCTGAGACCCAGAAGGTAGATTTCTCTTGACTAATACCTGAGCAATAAAACTGGCACTATTGGAAGTTCCCAGTGAAGCCTGGGCCCAGGGCTGGCTAGTCCACAGATGATGCAGGCGCAGCACTAGAGAAGCTAGAGAAGCACCCACATGCACTGTGCACAACTTCCTGGGGCCTGGCCCACCCCATAGGAGCCTCGCCAGGCCCATGGGCCCTTGGGCCTCCCAGGCCCTGCCCTGTATCTCCCTGAGGCTCTGACTCCCTCTGGTTTTTCTAGGATGTCAACATCCTGTTTGTGGTGTCGGGGCTGCTGCATGTGTACCAGCAGAAGATCGACAGCCAGGAGGACACATGTCTGTTCCTCACGCACCCCGGAGAGATGGTGGGCCAGCTGGCGGTGCTCACAGGCGAGCCTCTCATGTTCACCATCAAGGCCAACAGGGACTGCAGCTTCTTGTCCATCTCCAAGGCTCACTTCTATGAGTGAGTTGCGCCAGGCCTCCTCAGGACACCCTGCTCTCTCTGTCCTGTGTATTTGTCTACTTCCTGGGTCCTCTGTCCTTAGGGTAGTGCTGGGCAGCCCCGCTGCTTGCTCTGCCTGGGCTCCTTGAGCTCCCACCACATTGGGTGGCTGCATATGCAGCCTCTGCTCTCTTCCTCACTGGTCAGCGGAGACAGCATATGCTGGCTTTCCCCCAGGGTCCACCCTGAGGCCACCCACACTGGGCTCCACTCGGGGCGACAGTTGTGCTGCTCCTTTAGCTGCTCGTGCTTACGCAGTTCTGGGTAGAAAGGCAGTGTCGAGAGTGAGGAATTCCCAGCTCACACGCCTTCCTGCTTAGGAGAGAGTGGGTTGTGTTGGGCAGGCACCAGGCTGGACCCCACATTTTATCCTCCAGACCTAGAGATGTCCTTGGCCTGCCTGTGAGGCCTGGGCCATGTGCCTTGCTGGCTCCGTGGTCAGGAGGGCTGCCTGCCAGGGAGGTCTCAGGGCACCAGATTAAAAGCTACTTTCAAGCTGGGTGTTGTGGTGCACTCCTATAATCCCAGCTACTCAGGAGGCTGGGGCAGGAGGATATTGCAAGTTCAAGGCCAGCCTGGGCAACTTAGTGAGACACTGTCTCAAGATAAAGATCTTTAAAAGGCTGGGCATGTAGCTCAGTGGGAGGGTGCTCGCCTAGCTTGTGCAAAAGGCTCTGGGTTCTGTCTCAGCACTGAAAAGAAAAAAAAAAACTACCTTCATTTCTGCCTCGCTGGAGGCTTTGGTCCCAAAGGTCCCTGGAGCCCAGAGGACAGTGCAGCTTCCTGCCCTGCACCATTGTCTCTAACTGGCAGGTACCTTCTTGTGCACGCTTCTGCCTCCCTAATCCAGATGTCTGCTGTGACCTCACAGCTCTTCTGCCTGAGATGTCAGGGGCTCCAAGATCAATGGAAACCCAGCAGCTTAAAAACCAGGTCTCAACCATGGGTGCTTCCAGAGCAATGGTCCCTGCTGGGCAGGAGGTGGTGGCTTCTGCCAAGCAAGGCAGTACCACACCAGGTTCCAGTCCAGCCTTGGCCTGAGCAGGTAGTGGCAGTGGACTCCCAAGCCTGGCCTGAATGCCCTGGCCCAGCACCCTAGTGCTGTGTCTTCTGAGTTCTTCAGTGTACTGGAGTCAGGGCTTCATTTCATAGATGGGGAAACTGAGACTCAGAGAGGTGGAAAGCTGCCAGGTCCCTCCAACTGGCTGGGCTGCCTTCCTCCTGAACAGTACGGATTTGCCCGTCTTGGAGATACAGGCTTCCAGCCTGCTACCCCTGCCTGTCTTCCTTGGAAAGAGGCTTGGTAAGGACAGTGAGGGCCTGGACAAGGACCCGGTGGTGTAGGGACCATGACCTTTTTATCTTTTGCCCTTGCATTTGATGCAGCTTGACCCTTCTGTGCCTACGTGTCTGTGGTCCTTCAGGTCTGCATATGTGTGTCTGTGTGTCCATGTACTCTGTGTGTGTGTCTGCATTGCCTGGGGCCAGCCCCAGCTGAACTCGGGCCCCGAAGGAGGAGTGGAGTCGGTACGGAGGAACAGCTTGAACCTCCAGAACAAGTTGCAAGCAGACACAGTTCCCTGCTTGAGCAAAATGCCTTCTGTTTTTTATTGTTGAACATTTTCATACAGGTGCACAAAGAAGCCTTTCATTATCAGCTTCATTGTACAATCATCTTTTCAGTTTCCCAGTAAACTTAAAGTATCAACCATTAGTACAATTCATATCCTGGACCTCCCCACCATAATGACCATATTGTTTAAACCTGCTTTTACAAAGGACAGAGACCAAACACTTCCCCAAATTCTGTCTCCCTAGATTCCTTTAGATGTTTCTGCAAACCATTACCTCACTAGATAAGAGAAACCTTAAAGGTTACTGCACCGCATTAGTCTAGAAGCCCTAGCTTAGCATAAATGAAAAGTTTCTTAATTAGCTAGACTATGATGATATAGGCTATATTACTCCTATATCTACCCTATTAACTACTAACCTAAAAACTATTTTGCTATTGTAACCTTACTAGATATTCCATAGCTATCCTAGGTCCTATAAATGTTAATCCTATAAAATATCTGTGCATCCTAATTTATGGGCTAAAAAGTTAAAGCCTAACCTGTACAGAGACAAAAAGGGTAAACACATCTTAATTACTGTTAAGGAGTTAAATAAAACTCAATCTCTGCAACAACAGGAAAGGTAAACATGTCTTTCTGTAGATGTTTTACGTATACTGTTTCCTAGTTCCTTAGTTCTAATTATTTTGCTTTTTATACCCAATTTTGCCAATTTTGTTTTAAAATCAGTATAGTTTTGTTTCCCATGATTTCTATATGTGTTATTACAAGTATCCTTCTCAATAATCGCAAGAGTTGTCTAAGCAATAGAATTCTCATAACAATCAGAGAATTTCAGTTTGAGTAAATTCACAATATATATAATTACTAAAACACAGCCAACTCCTAGAAGGGATGGTTTTGGCAGTCTCCAGGCTGGCTTTGCCTAACCCATCCCCAAGTCTGGACTTTGTCAGACAGAACTTCAGTGGACATTGCCTCCTCCACTGCATGGACGAGAGTTGCCACCACTGTCACAGGGCTCTCAGCCAACCCTGGGGCAGAGGCATCAAGTTCACGTCTTGCCACTTCTCGGGGGTGTGGGAGGGCTCCTGCCACCTGATGCATAAGGCAGGTTCCTGGTCTTCTGGATCTTGGCAAGTGACAGCTCCACCTGCTGTGGCTAAGCTGAGGCATGTCCCCTCAGCTCTTGCTGTGCCCCACCAGTGCAGGCAATGGCAGCCCATGGCTGAACCCACCCCTGGAGCCCCTGGACCCCCCTGTGCTGCCCTGCCCTCCATGGTCTAACACAGCCACCAGGGAGAGGATGCTTTCCTATGTCAGAGCCTCCCTCCACCCGGTACCCACCCAGGATAGGCCATGTGCCCTGCAGGCAGCTGATGCTGAGTGCGATGCCTTGGCAGATACCTACTCAGTCATGGCCCAGGGCCAGCTCCTGCCCCAGCTTCAGAGCCTCACTGCCTCTGGTGGGCCTCCAGGCCTCTGTGCATTAGGTGGGGCCATGGCCACCTTTTCCCAAGTACTGTGTGATCAATGGAATTGGTGGGACAGGGAAGCAGTCAGTGGGGGTGACTGTGTCTCCCTGGCAGGATCATGCGAAAGCAGCCAGATGTTGTCCTGGGCGTGGCGCACACTGTGGTGAAGAGGATGTCGTCCTTCGTGCGGCAGATTGACTTTGCTCTAGACTGGATGGAGGTGGAGGCTGGGCGTGCCATATACAGGTGAGGCCCGCAGGTTTCTTGCTTTCCCTGTGGGTGCCCCTTTGTCCCCACTGGCAGTGGTGCAGCTGACAGACAGAGCTAGTTCGCTTCCTGAGGAGACCACCTGCTGCAGCTGAATATGCTCATCCTCTGGTCGCCCATGGACATGCCTTTTGGACATCCTGGGCTCTTTGCCCACCTGTTCACATGCAGGCCCAGCGTGCTTCTCACAGATCTCTTTCCAGTCCACATGTGAGTCCTCACCCTTTAAAAGCGCCGGCAGTCTGTCAGCTTGACATGCTGTGTGCTGACTGCTCTCAGGTCCTCCATGAGGCTCCCCAGGCTGCCTTGGACCCACCACGGACAGCCTTGCCCTCACCCAGGTCTCAGACCTGAGTGATTGTTCTCAACTTTTATGGGATTTGGAATTTAAATGAAGGAAAGAACAATCATTTAAACCTAACAGTAAATCCATATGTGTTAACACAAATTAACACATATGAAAAATAACCATATTTTAAAAAAGAAAAAAACTTCCCTGAGAAGTCTGTGTTATTCAATTCTTGTGCATCCCAGGGTTCATTTGGCTTGGGAAGCTGGGCCTGGGGATGGCTGAGTTGTGGGCTGAGGGCCTCCGAGGCCTCTGTCTTTGCAGGCAGGGAGATAAGTCTGACTGCACATACATTGTCCTGAGTGGCCGGCTGCGCTCTGTGATCCGCAAGGACGATGGGAAGAAGCGCCTGGCAGGGGAATATGGCCGTGGAGACCTAATTGGCGTGGTAGGTGCTGGCTTGCTGCATTCTGACTCTGGATGGCCTGGAAGAGAGCCTACTGGGAGCCCCTGAAGTGACCATAGTTGGTTTGCTGTGAGCCCAGACACTCTGGGGTAACATTTCGGGTGCGCTGCTGCCTTTTGTGTAGCTCAGAGTGCTGCTCTCTGGTTTGGGGCTCTCACTTGCTTCTCAATTGGTGCTCGAGCCTGGTAGGTGGGTCGTGGCCAGAGTCGCCTCCCAGAGGTCTCTAGCAAGAGTCTGACAGCTCACCCAGGGCTCCCAGAGCCACCAGGTGCAGGCAGGTTCCCCATCCTGAACTGCTGCTCATCAACCCCACGATGCTGCAGTGGTATACTTCTGGGTCTCCAGGAGGACAGGGGACCAGGCCACGCTTCTCAGTGCTGTGAACTTCTAGGCATTGTTAAGTTTTAAACCAGTGTGCAGGGAAGCCCAGGGTCATCTGGCTACAGGGTGTCGAGGCTCTGGGTGCCTTGATGAGTGGGTGCTTCCTCCTGTGCAGCCCTGTGCCAGTGCAGCTCCTAGCTGCCTCTCCTCTGGACTCTGCCTGGGCAGTGTGTGTCCCATGTCAGAGTCTGGGGTCTCTCCATACTTGGTGTCAGTGGCCTTGGGGGCCTGTGCCATGTGCAGCCAGTGGTCCTAGCTGCCTTTTTTCAGGTAAGCATTTATGTGCCTGTCAAGATGCCTCACAGGAACTGCTGTGCCTGGCAGCAGGCCCCACAGGCTCTAAGGGACACACTCATGGGGCCCCCTCCTGGGGGCATGGCTCTCTCCAAAGGTGTTCATTTCTGAAGACTCATGTCTGGGATCCGTTCCAGCGCCCTTGGTCCGGTGGTTTCTGGCCTGTGTCAGTGGTTCTGACAGCATGATCACCTACCAGAGCTCACTGCAGGCTTGGTGAGGCTGTTTTGCCTCCTCTCTTGCTCCTGTGCCATGTGGCCACATGTGGCTCTCCTGTGGGCTGCTGCACTTGAGCAGTGCGGCCCCAGCGCCTGGCTGCTCTTCCTCAGGTGGAGACACTGACCCATCAGGCCAGGGCGACCACAGTGCATGCTGTTCGGGACTCAGAACTGGCCAAGCTGCCTGCAGGAGCCCTGACATCTATCAAGCGCAGGTACCCACAGGTAAGGGTGGCTGGATCAGGCGGGTAGGCTGGCACGAGGGAAGCACAGCACAGCTGTCTGGGGGAGGCTGACACCGGGCAGCTCCCGACAGCTGGGGAGTGGCTTGGAAGGGCAGGCTCTGGTCTGCAGTCCGTACACTGGTGCTGCTCTCAGGGAGCTGGTGCAGCTGCTTGTTTGTTCTGGGTGGCCTCCCTGCACGTGGGCAAAGTGGGTGTCACAGAGGTGGAAAGGACCTGGCCTCAGCTTTGGAGGCCTGGGCAGAGCTGCCCAGAGGCAGTGGTAAGGAAGTGTCAGTGCCTGACCACCCGAGAAACTGGACTCAGGTCTGTGACCTTCAGCCTGCTCATGAAGCACAGGCCCAGTGAGTCTGCACTCCAGAGCTCTGGGGAGGTGGAGACTTAACCAGAGGGTCCTGCTCACCCTGTCTCCAGCAGGCAGTCCTGCCAGATGGTGGCTCACAGGGTGACCTGCAGGCAACTGTGACCAGCAATACTGTCATGGTCCATTTAAAGACCAGTAGGTGTCAACCATTCAGGATGAACTGATGCCCCATCCAGAGAATGAGTGGCTGCTGTCAGCTTGGCCACGTAGCCTGGGTGCAGAGGCAGGGGCAGCCACTGGCTACCTCCTCTGCGGCTGCTCCCTGGTGGGCTGAGTGCACCCATATCCACTCCCCTGCGGCAAGGGCCTTCTGCACCTCCTGTCTCTTGCCCTGTGGCCTTGCTGCATCTCACAGCAGGCGTGGATGTCTACTTTTAGCTCTTGCCCACACCCAGACTGACCACTGGGAAACCTGCGGGACTTTCCCTTCCTCCTCTGTGGCCAGACTGAGCAAGCAGCAGCCCCTGAGTATGGTATAAGCTGGCAGGCCAACTCAGAGGCCCCCATTCACAGTGGGCGGGATCCCCCTTGGGGTGTGTTCTGCGGGCACTGCCTCATCCTGGGAACTGCTCAAGGGATTATCCCCAGCCCTCCTATGCGGGGAGCACCATCAGCCCCCTAGTCCCAGCACAGCGCTGGTGAGAGTCTTTGTGGACAGATGTTCCGTCTCCCCTGCGGACATGTGCTTCAGGAGCTGCAGATGGTTCTTCGGGGCCTCTGTGCGCTCTGCAGCCTGTGTTGTGGGGCCCTGTTGTCCAGGCCCAGCCGCACAGCATGGGCAGGAAGTGGGTTCACTGTGGTGCAGATGTGCACCGCTGGATAACTGATGAGTCCACACACTTATAGGCTTGTTCTAAACACTTGACATAGAAATAATGATCTTTGTTTTTTTAATCAACTTTCCCTTTGAATTATTGTTAATTTATAAATGTGAAAATTACATTGTGATTGTTTTAAAAGGTTCTTATTCTTTAGAGAAACGTTCAAATTTTCATATATCCATGTATCATAAAAAGCTTTGTTTGGGATCAGCTTCCAAACTTTGTAGGGGAGTGTGTAAATGAGGCTACTGGAGTGGGTGAGGGGAGAGTAGAATTCTCTATGCTCTTCTCTCTGCTTGGTGTGTATTTCAGATTTTCCCTAATGAAATGGGTTTTCAAAAAATAGCCCTATAAGCCATTGGTACTAGATCAGTTGCAGCAAAACATGCTTCCTGGCTTATGTTTCAGACTCTTCTTGTCTTCTATTCTAAAATTTGGATGGGTTTACCTGTATCCTCTGTGAGTCTCTGACCCCAGCACACTGACGAGTGAGGATTATTAGCTGGCTGCAGGGCTGACCTGTGCAGCTAGCTTCTGTAACCTGTTACCTGGGGACCTCAGGCTGTGGGGGTCAGGAAGCAAACAGGAGGGAAGTGCTGGAGGCCAAGAGAGGGAGAGGACAAGCACTTGCTTCCAGGAGCAATACCAAGACCCCCCCCACCCAGTGCCCACTCTCCCATGTCATTCAGGTTTGGAGATGCAGCAGGTAGAGGTTTAAGAGCCAACGTGCTTAGACTACCTGGGTAGTGCCTCCTGCCATTTCGTAACCTCTGCAGTTAAAATGTTAACCCTATTTGTTTTTTCAAGAGGGGACAGTGAGAGAGAGAAAGAGAGAAGCAATTTTTATTTAGTTTTTCAAGTAACCTTCATTACTTAGACACTTCGTTGTGTACGTGGGTACTGGGGTTTGAACTCGCATACTCACGCATGCCAGGCAAGTGCCGTAACCGCCAAGCCACCGCTCCAACCCACCCTCTTTATTTTTTACAAAAGCATTTAAAAGTAAATTATAGCTGGGCTTGGTAGTACAGAGCCTTTAATCCCAGCAACTCTGGAGGCTTTTCAAGTTCAAGGCCAGTCTGGGAAACTTAACAAGATCCTGTCTCAAAATAAAAAGGGCTCAGGTGTAGCTCAGTGATAGAACACACCTGGGTTCAATCACCAGCAATGCCCCTTCAAAAAAATTAAATTGTGGGGGCTGGAGCAGTGGCTTGTCAGTTACGAGTTTGAAACCCAGCCCCCACGCACATGACTAAGAGTCAGAGCAACGAAGGCCATGTGAAAAACTCAATAAAAATTAATTCTCTCTCTCTCTCTCACTGTCCTCTCTTTAAAAAAAAAAAATTTTTAAAAAGATGTGGTATTGGGGCTGGAGTGGTGGCTCAGTGGTTACTGCGCTTGCCTGGCATGCGTGAGTATGTAGGTTCAAACCCCATCATCACATATACAACTAAGTGTCAGAGCAACGAAAGCTACATGAAAAAATAAATAAAAATTTATTTTGTCTTTTCTCTCACTGTCCCTCTCTCTTTATTAAAAATGTGATATTAATGGGGCTGGAGTGGTGGCTCAGGGGTTGCAGCGCTTGCCTGGCATGCGTGATTGTGCGAGTTCGAACCCCAGCACTACGTACGCAGAGAAGTCTCGGAGCAACGAGAGTCATGTGAAAAACTAATAAAATAAAATTGTTTCTCTCTCCCCCTCTCTCTCTCTCCCCCTCTGTCCTTTCTTTAAAAAAAGAAAAAACCAAAAGCCATAAAAGGAAAAAAGTTTATATTTTTCAAAATGTGATATTAATACAACCCAAAATAACATTATTGTATCTAAAATGTAACAATTCCTGGACATAATCATGTACCAGTCCATGCTCCCAGCTGTCCTTGGAGTGGGCTCTCTGTGCAGGAGCAGATGGCACCTGAACAAGATGAGCCCTCAGCTCAGGAGGCCCTGCCAGTCTGTTATTGTCCTACCTTGAGGTTGGGCAGCTGTCTTGGGCTGTCTGCCTGCTCTAGAGCTGGCTCATCAGGGTCACAGTGATGTGCCTCTTTCGCCTGCTGCCCCCTACCTACCCAGTGATGTCCCCCGGAGTGAAGTTCTGCTTCTCTGGCAACTAGAAGGGTGATAGTCTGTGGAAGGGAGCCACAGCCATAGTGATTTTGGGCCCACAGCAGTTTTGGAAAAGTGCCTGAGGCCTTATTTGAGCATCCCTGTGCAATCTCTAGTTCCCAGTATTTCATGGTTCAAAATGTGTGATTTGGGGGCTAGAGCGGTGGCTCAGTGGTCACAGCACTTGCCTGGCATGCATGAGGATGCGGGTTCAAAACCCAGCACCATGTACACAAGTGAAGTGTCAGAGCAATGAAAGCCAAAGGAAAAAGTAAATAAAATTAATTCTCTCTTTCTCTGTCCTTGTCTCTTAAAAAAAATAAAATGTGTGATTTGATTTTCTCATCTTTTTGTGACCCCAGGTGGTGACACGATTGATTCATCTCTTGGGTGAAAAGATACTGGGCAGCCTCCAGCAAGGAACTGTGACAGGTGGGTGTGCCCCCCACATTGGTGCTGGAGGCCTGCCTCAGGGGCCCTCTCTGCCCAGGGCCCCCTCCCACACTCTCTGCAGGCCCCGCCTACTCCCTGCATGATCCTCCATGACCCAGGGCCTTGCCTACTCCCTGCAGGCTCCTCCTTGCCCAGGCCCCCACCTGGTGCACCCCCAGAGCCTCCCAGAGCCCTGCCCACCTAGTGCAGTCCAACCCCAGTACCATGTCTGGCCCAGGAGAGAGGAGGCCTTTGGACCCCACAGGGTGCTGGGATGCCCAGAGCTCCCACCAGGGTAACTGAACAGTGTGGGTACAAGGAGTGTTTAGGCTTTGGCAGTGCCAGAAGAATTTTGCTAAAATGTGTCTTAGTGTGGGCAGCAATAAGGGAAGCTCTAATATGAGTGGAATTATGATGTATCTCTCCCTCTCTCTCTCTCTCTTTTGGTTAGAGAAGGAGAGAGAATCAATTTATTTATTTTTCTGTCTGCCTTTCATTGCTCTGACACTTAGTTGTGTATATGGTGCTGGGGTTGGAACCCAGGTCCTCATGTATGCCACGCAAGCACTTCAACCGCTAGGCCACTGCTTCAGCCCTCTCCCTCCTATTTTTGTCAGCCGATTAAGAAAAGGAAGCAGGTAAGGCACCGGGGAGTGGACTAATTGGAGGCTGCCTTCTGGCCCATGCCAGGTGTGGAAAGATGGTGAAAGGACGCGGGAGCTGGGAACCTAGCGGTCTCTAGCTCTGCGCTATACTTGCCTCGGGAGCAGTGTTGGCTCTAGGTGCTGGGGCTGCTCCCTTTCCCGGACAGGATGTTGCTCTTTGGCTCTCCTCTGGTGGACAGCCTTGCCTCAGGGCCTCCTTGCTTCCTTCACACTCCGTATGGTCCTCTGCCACCTGTAGACTCTTGTCCACATCCATGCCTGGGTCAGCGCACCAGTTCCCTGGCCTTCCCCTGCGTCCTCGTCCTCCATTTCCTTCTGCCCCCATCCTCCAGGTGGGCTCATGTGTGGTCCCTGCAGCACTGACACGTTGAGCTGCAGCTGTGCACAGTGCCTGTGAGGGACAGGGACAAGCCAGTGGACACATGTGCCCCCTCTGTCACACCTCCAATGCCCTGTTTCCAAATAAGGTCACATTGGAGGCCCACTGGATTAAGTGATTTCCCCAGCAGGGTTCTCACTGGAAGCGTTTCTTTGCACCCTTCTCTTGTCATCCACTCTGAAGGCCTTCATCTTTTTATATTTTAAATTTTTATTATTTATTTAGTTAGTTTTTAAAGAGAGAGGGACAGTGAGAGAGAGAAAGAGAAATAATTTTATTTAGTCTTTCTTGTGGCTTTTGCTGCTCCAAGACTTCGTTGTGTACATGGTTCTGGGGTTTGAACTCTCGTATTTGCACATGCCAGGCAAGCGCCATAAGTGCTGAGCCACCCCTTCAACCCAGACCTTTGCCTTTTAATCTGTATGTTCAGACCATTGACAGCTGATGTGATTGTTCTGTCAGGGTTTATGCCTGCCACTTTATAGCTTTCTTTCCCTTTCTCCCATCCCGACCTTTGATTTAATTAATTTTGATTTTTTTTGAGACAGGGTCTCTCCAATTTGCCCAGGCTGGGCTTCAACTTGAGATCCTCCTGACTCATACTCCTGTGTACCTGGGAGTACAGTCACCCCTGCCATACATCTTTAATTTTTTTTTCTCTTTCCTGTCTTTTAGGTCACCACACATGTACATACACACACATACACACCTTTATTTATTTATTTGTAAAGAGAGACAGGGACAGTGAGAGAGAAAAATAATTTTATTTAGTTTTTCATGTGGCTTTTGTTGCTCTGACACTTTGTTGTGTATGTGGTATTGGGGTTCAAACCCATATTCTTGTGCATGCCAGGCAAGCGCTGTAACCGCTAAGCCACCGCTCTGGCTCCCCTTCCTTTTAATTTTTGGTGCTGGGGGTTGAACCCAGGGGACCCTGCCACTGAACTGCATCCTCATCCCTTTGTTCTTTATTTTGAGACAGGGTTTCGCTAAGTTGCTGAGGCATGTTTAGAACTTATAACCCTTCTGCCTCAGCCTTTCAAGTCAGTAGGATTACAGGTGTGCATCACTGCACTCAGCTTGCTTGGTCCTTTTAAGCATTCCATTTTTATCTGCCACTGTCTCTAGGCATTGAATATCCATACTTCCTATTAACTTGCTGCCTGTTAGCGGCGTTGTCTCACCAAGAGTGAGCAGAGCATCTGTCTAGGTCACATTCTTTTTCCTCTTACAGTGCGTTGTCTTAGTACCTCTGTGTACGCTGAGAACCCTCAGTCAGTGTTGATGCTTGCTTTCACCCAGCAAACCTGATCTTTAGTCTCAAGGGAACAGTGTGTGGCCCCTGGTGGGGGCTCCAAGGCTGCTCCCCTCTGGAGAAGGGTCAGCAGTTCTTGTGGAGCAGGTTGAGGGAGGGGAGTTCTCCAGCCTCCCTCCATCAGAGGGTGCCTCGCCCTCATCTCAAGGGGCAGTTTGCTAGATGTAGTGTTCTGGTTTCATGGTCCTTGTGACTCAGCACTTAAAAACTCTGTCCCACTTCCTCTTGGGAATCCAAATGTAGTCTAACCCTAATCTAAAAGCTCACAGTTCAAAATCTCAGACCTTCTGAGTGATGACACTCAATGTTAAAGAAGTATCAAAAAAATCTCAAACTCTAGAATATTTTCGATTTTCAGATGAGGGGTGCTCAACCAGTAGTCCATCAAATGTCCTCAAACCAGAACAAGTCCCAGGTCTGGAACACTTCTCACCCTAAGCAAAACTCAATCTAGCTTTTGTCACAAATAGGTCATGCTATTTCTCTTTATCTATGTTCGAGAATTTTTTTTCTTTGCTGTAAATTTTCCATGAATTTGATTTTGAACTGTCCAGGCATGAATGTCTTTGGGTTTGTCCTGTTGGGATCAGCTCATCTTAAATCAGTAGGTTTATATCTTGTACTAAATTTAGGAAGTTTTAGCCCTTTATTTCTTCAAATCTTCTTTCAAATCTTTCTCCTCTTCTAAAAGCTTAAGGACTTGGAGGCCCGACCTTTGTCATTGCCCACAGGGTCTCTTATTTTGATCCTACTCACCTGCCTGAGGCCTATGCAGAGAGCTTTGGAGTGCTCCTGATGGCTGGGTCTAGCCTCCTCTCCCTGTCAAACGACACTCCGGCGTCCGTGACGCATGTCATTTTGTCTGCTGATGGACTTTTCTTGCTCTAGTCAGGGTTTTCCTTGCTCTTGGTGCACCTGGTAATTTGGATCATGCCCTGGAATTTTGAGTACTTTGTTCCCATTTAAATCTTGTATTGTAGCCACTGTCACAGCATGTCCACGCTCATGTCCTGGCCCAGTCCTGTAGACTGTGGGGTGATGTTAGCCAGACTCAAGGCCTTGCAGTACTGCTCCCAGCTTCCAGCACCTCAGCAGGGGTTCCTGCTGGTCTCTGGGCAGGCCCAGTGTGCCTTCTTGGTCTTCCTGTCAGCCTGAGGCCCAAGCCAGTTGCCTGCCTTCTCCTGATGAGTCCTGGGAGAACTGCTTCTGCCATATCCAGGTCTCAGGTGCTTTGGACCAGACCCAGAACTTCACAAGCACCTTGCTGAAACACTAAGAAAGAACTATACACAATGTGAGCACTGGACCTCCTTCAGTTCTAGTCAAAGTGTGAGGTTCTGACATCTGAGGTCCCTGGGAAGGAAGAGAAGAAGGGCTGTTGCAGGATGAGCACAGGACACCAGACCAAGGGCACCCTCGCCTGCTGTTGGGGGCTCCCCTCCATTGCTGCTCAGTGGCACTGTGGGCTGTGGGCTTGTCAGATGCCCCCTTTGCATTGAGAATGCAAACTTTCCCCTTGGCACTTAGAAGCAGCAGTGCAGGCTCCAGGGCAGTCTGGGTCCCTGTTGCCTGCTGGTGGGGCTGCCAGTGGAGACTGGTCATCTTCAACCCTGCAGAGCCCAGGGATAAAGGTGGTTCAGGTGCACTGTCACAGTGCCAGGCTCCAAGGCCTGGAGGGCAGCCTCAGGGGAGTCCCCTGGGAGCCCAATGCCTGCTGGGCATGGGGGCCCCCTGGGGCCAGGCTTGTATGGAGGGAACTGGAGCCTATGGGTGTGGGGGAAAAAAGCCAGGCTGAGCTCTGTGGCCACACAGCAGGTGTGGATGAGCTGGGCCCACCTGCAGCAGCAGATCCAAAGGGAAACAGTGCAACAGGCCTTACTTTGCTCCACTTTCTTGTCCACCGCTATGCAGCTTGCCACTTAAGTTGCATGGGCTTGTAAGAAACCCATCAGAGGGCTGGAGCGGTGGCTCAGCGGTTTCGGCGCTTGCCTGGCAAGCACGAGGACCCGGGTTCAAACCCCAGCACCACGTACACAACTGAGTGTTGGAGCAACTAAGGCCATGTGAAAAAATAAATAAAATTGTTTCTCTCTTTCTCTGTCTCTCTCACTGTCCCTCTCTCTTTAAAAAAAAAAAAAGAAAGAAACCCATCAGAGAACAGGCCCAGTGAGGGGCAGGCAGTCCACACTGCTGGCATCCCCACAGCCTCCCCGTTGGGCCTTCCAGCTCACTCTGCAGTGGGTGCCCTGCTGCAGAGGTTTAAGCACCCACTCCAGGGACCAGCAAGCACTGTGGCTGAGTGCTAATCCCATCCTGTGGCCAGAGCATGCACAGTTCAACTCCTTGGCAGAAATAGGACCTCCTGAGAACTGCTGGGAATGTGGCTCTGGGCCGTCGCAGACCGCCCTTCACACACCAGGCAGCACCTGCTGAGGGGTCCCTCAGAGAAGAGTGCTGTCAGAGGGTGGGGGGCGTCAGGAGACAGGCGAGCTGAGGAAGAGGGCGCAACACAGCTCAGGATGGGTGGGTAGGAACAGGGATGCATGCAGGCCTGTCCTGCGCTGCTTTTGGTCCTGGAAATCCCGAGCATGCCTCTTATATTCCAGACTTATGCTGTTTCTAGAGTGAGGGATGGACAGTAGCAAGAGCTGGTCCAAAAGCTGAGTGTCCTCTCTGGCAGAACAGGGCACTCGCTTGAGTTTACCCTTCTCCAAATCCCATTGCTTCCTGAATCGCCAAGCTTAGAGGTCAGGGTGGGTCCCCTACCTTGGCCACTACCAGGAGTGCATCCAGAAGAAGCAGGGACATTGCTGGTCACTGGAAGACCCAGAGCAGACCCTGGTCCCACTGACTGATTCCTGTGTTATCTAGAGACACTGAGGCCATCCCAGCTGTGGCTTCCCAGGCTGATGTTCCACCCTGTGCTCCACAGGCCACCAGCTTGGACTCCACACGGCAGGCAGCAAGTGGGATGTAGGGAGCCCAGCTGGCAACCTGTCCACTGTGGCTGCGATGCCTGTGTCTGAGGATGTGCCCCTCACTGCCTTTGCCCTGGAACTGCAACATGCCCTCAGTGCCATTGGTAAGCCTGCATGGAGTTGGGGAGGGCTCTGCTCCGAGGGGCACTGCACATGGACATTGGTCAGGCACATCAGTACAGGAGCACATTACTGCCCTCAGCACAGACCCCCAGGATTCTCTCCTCATTTCCCACAGCCCCCTCTCTCTGCTTCCTGGAGGGCACACTCTAGTGGGTGGGCAGGGAGCTGGCTAACCTGTGAAAAAGGCCCTTGTTTGGGCTCAGTGACGTGGCTGGCAAATGGTCAGGACAAGTCCACCATCCTCAGCCAGCAGTGGAGCCTAGCAGTCCCAGAGACCATGGTCCATCAGAAAAGGGTGAGTTCCTAACAGCTAGTAAGTTTGGGGACTCAAAAGAGCAAAGTACTAATTTTCAAGAACTATTGGAAATTCCCAAATTTATGAGGTACTCCCTGTTCTTGTGTTCTCCTCAGCACTGGTTCTGTTGCTGCAGCTCAGGCCCTCACGCATGCTAGGCAAGCCTCCACCACTGGGCTAAGCTCCAGCCCTTTTTATTTTTTGTTTTGAGACAGAGTCTTGCTAAGTTGTTAAGGCTAGCCTTGGGCTTGCTATTCTCCTCAGCCTCCAGAGCAGCTGGGATTACAGGCATGGCCAGGGCTACTGGCTTCTTCTATACTTTATAAGTTTATATGTATCATGGTGACCATAATGATAGGAAGTGGAATTAAACTGAAAGTTTCAGAATTGTCTTTGCAAAAATATGTAATAATGAATGCCATCAGAGTTGTCTATCATAAAACAATACATTGTGACTACATGGTATCTATTTCAAAACCATATGCTCTATACCTGGTACAGACATTTAATTATAGGAAACACTAAGTGCCAATAGAAAGATCTATAAGATTGAAAGATACCACTTAAAAATATCTAAAAGTTATTCTCAAAATGAATTTTTTTAAAGAGAGAAGGACAGTGAGAGAGACAGAGAAAGAGAGAAACAACTTTAGTTTTTCACATGGCTTTTAGTTGCTCCAACACTTAGTTGTGTACATGGTGCTGGGGTTTGAACCCGGGTCCTCGTGCTTGCCAGGCAAGCCCCAAAAACGCTGAGCCACTGCTCCAGCCCCTCAAAATGGATTTTTAAAAATTATTTTTTTCAAATTAAAAAATCTAAACATAGAAGGCATAAATTGCCTTGTCCAATGGTCTTTTTTTTAAGACAGAGGAAAAATGAGAGAGAGAGAGAGAGAGAGAGTGAGAATCAATTTTATTTAGTTTTTCATGTTTTAATTGCTCCACACTTCGTTTTGTACATGGTGCTGGGGTTCGAACTCACATTCTAGTACCAGGCAAGCGCTGTAACTGCTGAGCTACTTCTCCAGCCTCTTGTCCAGTAGTCTTGATTTCTGCTTCACAACAAGTTTTCTGGGTGTTTGTAGGAAATGCCATTCATTCCCAGTGGCATTGGTTAGGTTGCTCAGAATGCAGCCAGAGCATCTTTACACTGTGCCACTTCCTGGGAGCTTGGTCCTTTTTTTTTTTTAAGCTTTTATTTTGAAATCATTATATAACCACAGGAAAAGGCAAAATGAGATCCCTCATACCTTTTGCCAGTGTCCCCCAGTGGTAACACCGTACCCAACGATATTTTGTTAGGTTTGTATCACTGTGACACGGTGACCTGATAAGATCAACTTAAAGGAGTAAAGATCTGTTTTGGTTCATGGTGGCAGAGGTTTTGGTCCATGGCCCCTTCTTGCCTCCTTGGTTTCTGGGCCTATGGTGGAACAGGCAGCTCACCCTACGGTGGCTAGAAAGCCAGGGGGAGCTTGCTCTTACAGCAGAGCCTCTCCCCAAAGTGATCACAGAGTGACCCCATTGCTGGTTAGTTCACTGGTGGGCTCAGAGCCCTGCAGTCCTGTTGCCTCGCACAGGCCACATCTCTGAGCACAGAGGTGGGGCTAGGCCTCAATGCCAAGGCCAGAAGGTGGGCTTCTGTGCTCTCTGTGGTGCACATCACGTCCCCTGCTCTGTTGTGCCACACACAGAGCAGTACCCCAAGGCTGCCCGTGCCCCTGTCACTGGCAGACCCCTCAAGCTGCCCTGAGACTGCCGGTTCCTGCCACCCTGCTCACTGGCCTCCGCTGCGCTCCCTCTCAGTAGTCTTGTTATAAAAATGGAGCCCCTCAGCATGTGGCTTTTTGAAGTCAGCTTTCTATTGTGAGGACTGTTCATTGTATGGCTGCTCCAGTTTCTTTAGCCTCCCCGATGGAAGGCTGATGGGGTGATGTCCAGTCCAGAGGTGCGTTAAGTAAGACTGCTGGGGCGGGCCGTCAGTTGGCAAACCGTGGGTCTGCAAGGTTTCCCTTTCCCTGGGTCAAGTCCAGGAGCAATGGTCAATGAGCATGTTCCACTTTGTACCAGGATGGCTGTTCCTCTGCGACCCAGCAGCAGTATGCAAGGACCTGTTCCTCTGTGTCCCCGCAGCAGGGTGCAGGGACCTGATCCTCTGCTTCCTGGCCAGCAGTCAGGGCTGCCCCTGGTGTTTACTTCAGCTGCTCTGCAGGCATATGAAAGTCCTAACTTGAGTCTGCTTCTTTCCAGCGCTTAGTGGTGCTGAATCCCTTCATGCACTGAATTTCTAATCTGTCTACCTTCTCTTTGGTGAGATGCCTGCTGATCTTCCACTGGCTTCTTTGCCCTTCCCGCCTCTTCCCTCCCCACTTCCTTCCCAGTGCTGGGGTGGAACCGAGGCTCCACTTATGTTGGGCAAACACTGCTACTGGGTGGCACCCCAGCCCCTTTTGCTCATTCTCTAATCGCAGTGTTTTCTGCATGGGGGTGGAAGAATCCCTACCCCTTTTCAATAGAGTTTGGGTTTTGTAGGAGTTTTAGTTTTACAGCAAAATCAAGAGGAAGATGCTGAGATCTCCCATGTACTCTGTTTCAGTCAGCTGTTCCATTGCTGTGACTAGAAGACCTGGCAAGAAAAATTTTAGGAGGATAAGTTTATTTGTGGGCTCACGGTTTCAGAGGTCTTAGTCAATAGAAGGCTGGCTCCATTCCTCCAGGCTTGAGAGGAGGCTGAATATCATGGTGGAAGAGTGTGGCAGAGGAAAACCACTCAAGGCACTGCCAAGAAGCAGAGAGAGACTCCACCAGATACAATTATATACCCCAAATCCCCAATGACCCACCCCC
>PVKS010036182.1:0-19532 GCA_004027875.1 Aplodontia rufa | reverse complement strand
AGAATGTGCTCCAAAGGTTTGGTTTATTTCAGGGGAAATACGAATGATGTCTTCAGGTTCATACTTCAGACAATCTTCCATGTGTTTTTTCCCCACATGAGGTATAAAACAAATTTGATATTGATTCCCTATACAAGTCAAGTATTATTACATACACTATCAATAATTGATGAGTTGCAAGCATTAATAAGAAAGGGTTTTGAGTGAAATTTTATTAAGAAATAGAGGCTTCTAATAAGAATACTTGCCTAAATATAAAAGTTGGCCCAAACTTCCCCTGAGAAATTACCTTAAGGTGCAATATCAATGGGAGATCTCATGATCTCATCTTACAAAATACAAAGGTTTGTAAAGACACTGTAACCAAACACTACCCTGACCTTTCAGAAAAATCTCAGTATATCTACCATTTTGTGCCTAGCTTTGCACAGTTTTAAGGTGTGCATTCCAAAATGAATAGGTTATAAATTAAATTCCTAGTATTTTATTGAGAATTCTTAAAAGAACATGAGACATAAACTAGTCAAAAGTTGGGGGTTTTCTAACAGTAATTGGTCCACAGGTCTTTTTTTCTGGAATAATTAAATAGCAGGCCCTGTTCTACAAAGTCTACATTATTTGCAAAAATATAAGTTTGCATATAAGAAAGCATAATTGGTAGAATAGAAAAGTGTGCATGCAGTTAATCCAAAATAATTTGGTAATACTCAAATACTATTGAAAAACGAGTAGGCCCTTAGAACCTAGTTACATGTAGGGAAGGTGGAAAGAACCAGAATGTGGCAGGAAGAGGCTTCAGAAGACATTCTTGGGAAATCTTTTTCTGACTTTTTACTGAATTAGTGCAAATAGCTAGGATCCATGATTATCTCATGCAGTTCAGTCAGTGCTAGATATCCATTGCAGGCCCACGCCAAGGACAGGGCAGTAGAAGTCATAAATAATATTGCATTATTCGTGACTAATTTTTTCCCACAAGGCGTTACATATAAGGAAACCATACTTAAAAGCAAAGCAAACCAATTTTACAGAAAGCCTACAAATTAATTCATATAAAACATTGCCCCAAGACACTCAACCATCAAACTGGCATATATTTTAGATAGAAAAAGTAAGTCATATAATGCTCCTAAGGTTTGTTGACTTGGTGGTATTCTATTGATAATAAAATAAAAGATATATATACAAACATGTATGTATATGCATGTATACATACGCATGTTAAATTCCATAGTTGTAAATTTAAGTAGATGAACACGTAAGCAGATACTGTAAGGATTTGTAAGTAAGACTTTGTTGCAATTTTCTTAGTGTTTTAATAACAAGATGCATGCTTTGCCCTTCTGATTTAACAAAATGTTAAATAGAAGGTGGCATCTTAAAAACTGCAGGGTTGCTTACCTGTTGGTGTAAGATGTCTCCAGGTGATAACAGGTTCAGGACGCCCATTGGCCATGCAGACTAGGGTCACATTGCTGCCCTCATTCACAGTGACATCCGAGGAGATATTGGAGATCTTTGGTGGAACTATAAAGTCAAAAGCAAAAGGAATATGTAACCATGTCTGCAAAAGCAAGCTTGCAGCACTGTGCCACTGAAGTGGAAAATTTGAGCTTTCCTTTCTTAATTTGAAATTTGTGTCAAGTAGCCAGGGTACTTTTAAGATCCTTGAAAATATGTTACTAAGTCACTGAAGAGGTCCAAATGCTGTACCATAAGGTGACCATCTGAGAGCTATAGGAAATACCTGGAATCATAGAATGAAAATGTAGTATCTCTTTTCTGATCAGAATTTACTTCTTTTTTTTTTTTTTTTACATATTAGAAGGTATCCACATTCATACAAGTGAACAATAAACTTCTCTTAGCATTGTGGCTTAAATTTATTATATCTACATAAAAGTTGTATAATTCAATCTCTCCTCCAAACATCAAAGAAAACAAGTGTTATTTAGTATTAGACTGTATCATTATTTTAGTAAAATGTGATATCACTTAAGCACTTGAGGAAGCCATGGGTTAATCACTACAATAGTAAGCCCCTAAATAATTTCTTAGTGTGTTATCAGATCAGATGATACTTTAGAACATATAAGCTGAATTAATAAGTCATATGTTACAGACTAGTAGACATTGCAAAAATTCTATTGCTGTTCTTAATATTTCCATCACCTTCTCTAATGGCCGAGTAGTATTCCATTGTATGTATGTACCAAAGTTTTTGTATCCACTCATCGAGTGATGGGCATCTGGGTTGGTTCCATAGTATAGCTATAGTAAATTGAGCTGCTATAAACATTGATGAAGCCACATCACTATAATATCCTGATTCTAACTCTTTTGGGAAAATACCCAGGGGTTGGATAGCTGGGTCATAAGGTGGTTCCATCCTCAATTTTTTGAGGATTCTCCACACTGCTTTCCAAAGTGGCTGAACCAGTTTGCAGTCCCACCAGCAGTGTAACAGTGTTCCTCTTTTCCCACAGCCCCTCCAGCATCTGTTGTTGTTTGTATTCTTCATTTTTGCCACTCTAACAGGAGTGAGGTGGTATCTCTATTACTAATAATTTAGTGATAGCTAACTTTGATTATATACTTATGATATGTAAAATCCTAAATACAGTACTTTACAACTATTGTCTCAATAAATCATTAAAATAAAGACATGACATCCTATGGAGATTTTCTGTACAGGAGGGGAGCTGAGACATAAATGGGGGCCTGACAAGAAGCAGAATAGGAATTTGAACCTGGGCAGACTTTAGGACCCATGCTCTTAAGCACTTCCTGAATGAAATTTCATCTTCACAATCCAGACCACCAGATGGCTGAAAATGACAGAAATTACTTTTTGGTGATGTAAGAAATGAGTCCCTAGGGGCAAGCTGTACTGCCATCTGAGTTCCTTCATTAGTGTTCAGGGTGGCAACATTAGATAACACAATGGTAGGCTTAAGTGGCAACTGGAATACTACAAATTTCATCACAGAGTTTATGCACTGATTACAAATAGAAAGGTTTGTGGTTAACTGTGATTTTCTCTCCTCCACTTTTTCTCATTTGCTTATGCTGTCCCTAATTGAGTGTGTTTCTGAGAGAAGAGACAAGAAAACATGAAGGATTCAATAATAAAATAGTATTTTTTTAAAGAGAGAGGGACAGTGAGAGAGAGAGAGAGAGAATCGATTTTATTTAGTTTTTCATGTGTCCTTCTTTGCTCTGACACTTTGTTGTGTATGTGTTGCTGGGGTTTAAACCCACATCCGTATGCATGCCAGGCAAGCACCTTAACTGCTGAGCTATCCCTCCAGCCCCATAATAAAATAGTAATATTTTTCTCACTCTTCCTGCCCTTTACAGACACTGTAATGTTGTCTCCCACAGAACATATTCTGCTTAACAAGGCAGCTTCCTGATAATGATATGATCCCTGAAAATCCCTGTAATAGACCTTGATGGTCCCTGTGCAAATGCCCACTTCAGGGTGGCACTAGAAGGAAGTTGATGGAGGACCCTCTTGATTTTAGAGTTTTTTTCACAATGTTATTTTATAGGACCTCTGAGTAGAAATTAGTGATTCTAAATCAATTCCAAAGGCATAAGCATATGCTATAGTTGATTCCCATTATACAGCAACCTCTATTTAGACAGTCCCCTTTGTGGACACTGAGGTTAAGGATCATTTTCTTATATTAATATTTTGACTCACAATACATTCTCCCACTTTTACAAAGAGGAACTGAAAAGTCATACCCATGTTATAACTAATAACATGAGATTCAGAAGAATGACAACTTTTTCAAGAACTATGCCTAGATTTACAATTCAGATTTCTTGAGTGTATAATCACTCATTAGTATCCATAGTTGCTAATATCTTCCCAGGTAAGCCAGTATTGTGGAAATCTCCAAATCAACTGCAATAAAATACAAACCAATGATAGCATTCAAAGAATAATGTTTAAATATCCTAGATGCCTTCTTCAATTATCTGAAACCTGCAATGGGAAACTACATAGTAGGTATAAAATACCACATTACTCAATAATAGTTACCTCTAAACTTCAACAAAGGACATAGTACAAAAAGAACAAATACAGATGTTTTCTGATCAAGGGGCAGGGGATTTCCAAATCCCTAATATAAAAATGTGTAAAGTTACAAAACAGAAAAAAAATGTCCATTATTGAAATAATTACTCTCAGAGAGTTCTTCTCTGTATTAAAATTTGCTCAGTTACTTCTTTTTTTTAAATAAAAGGAATATGAACGAAGTGAGGACTTTGCCTTTACATGTCATACTAGTTAGGCCATTTGATCAGTCCTAGAAACGTAGGTACTGGTAAAGCTGGAAATGAAATTTAGAATAACTGATGACAGGGTTGTTTTCAAGCTATCAAATCCTATTGCCTCTCCTAATTAATGCCCTTATACTCAGGCCTGAATCCCAGAGATTAGAGAGGCAGCAAATGTTGTGTTGAATGGTTGGAAATGTAGTCACATTGTCTCAGGGTATCCCATTTGTATCAGGGTCACTTCCCATGGGTCACACTACATCATTATTTTCCTACTTTACTTTGTACCAGCTTCTTCCCATAAGTATTCACAGGATGTAGTCCTTCTAGTGTCAAAAGCCTTTTACTCCCCAACTCCACACCTCCCTGTTATTAACTTTCTACCTCCCCTTCCAAATTTCTTGAAGGAATTGTTCTGTATCACATCTTCATCTCCTATTAACACTTCAACCTATAATGCAACGTAGATTCTCTCCTTATGCTTAAAACAAAAACTGCTCTAAGGAAGCTTGCCAATAGCCACAGTGTTTCTAGGTCCGTGAGCAATTTTTGTCATTTTCCTATTTTTTGATGAAGTATTTAACTCTGTTGATCATAACCTCTTTCTTACAGTCCTTTCTTTTTTGGTTACTAGGACACTAAACTCAACTGCTTTTCTTCTTACCCTTCTGGTCAGTCTTCCCAATTTAACTGTTGGGCTTATCTTCTCCTGTTCCTTAAATATCTGCATTTAATAGAAGGATCATTATCCACTTTCTTTGTGCCAGTCTATATATTTATTGAGTGATCTTACCTACTTTGGAGCTTCAAAAGCTAAAGTCGTGTCAAGATGACCTCCAAATCAGTATCTTCAGCCCAGATTTTTCTTGTAATCTTTATCCCTTTATTTCCAACATACTATTTCATGTCTACATTACATGCTTCAAAGATGTTCTGAAATATCATCTATCAACATGATACTTCACATTTCCCATGAAACACTGGAGTTATTGTCTTAGTGAATGGTGTCATTTTGCAAAAAATTGCCCAAACATCACTGAACAAAAAAAAGGCATCTCCCTAACTGTCCCCTCTGATTACCCTCACCTAAAACTGGTCCCCAAATTCTGTGGCATATGTCTTTTGAATATCTCTTATATTAACCTATTACTTTTAGCCCTTATTCCTAGCATGCTTGTTTCAGATATCATCATTTGTTCTTTCTTTCTTCCTTCCTGCTTTCCTCCCTTCTTTCATTCCTTCCTTTGCCAGGAAGCATGAGGCACCTGATGTCTAACTTCCTCAATGACAGATGTTTCTTAAAGTTAAATTCCTGTTTCCTTTTCTATAGATAGAGATAATTTTTTTTCATTCTAGTGGTTTACTAGTAAGCAATTCATAATATTTAAATCCAGAACATCACTGGTAAAATCAAGGTGGCAATTGAAAGATTTCCTTCATTCTATCACCTCCTAAAATTGACAGAAATTCTGGAAAGTAAAGGACATTATTATTATTACTGCCATTTTACACATGTATCCATAGAGGACAAAGTGGGTAAAAATAACATGGCAAATTAAAGCTAAAGAGAAAACTTAAGTTTTATATATTACCTAAATTTCCTCCTTCTCTTATATCCCATTCATTTCTGCAAAATAGCACAAGTAGTTTCTTACTTTAATTCTTAGCAAGGATGATCATGTGAGATATTACTGTTTAACATGATAATCTTAGATGTATCAGCAAATATAAGTTATTTGTTTTTCAAAATCACTGTAATATTGATATATGCTAAATTCTTAGGTTATCACAATATTTTGAGTAGCCTGTTTCTTTCTGGACTATCCCCTAATAACCCTTATTTGTGGGCTATTAGGGTGATTTATTATATTTTCCTACATGCAATGTCCTGAACCATTTGTTTAATGTTTTCAACCTATTCAGTTTTGGTGATGTCTCCAATTTATCTAGATGATTTTGTTTTCCTTAGTGACTAATGAAAGCTACTTACACTATAAGGAATTGACCCATGCTTGTCATTTTGCAAATTCCCCAATTTGTTTTTGGATTTTAAGTTTGTTTGGGATTATTTTTGTTTTGAAAAAGTTTTAACCTTTATTGCTGTTATATCTATTCATCTTTCTTTTGTGTTTTCTTCCATTGCTTTTGTGTATAGATGGTCCTTTCCAACATAAGATCAGTTAAATACTTAACTTCTACTATTTTTCTTTTTTGTTTATTTTATATTGAACTCTTTAAATCACCTGAAATTTATTTATGGTATGAGAGATAATCAGATTTTCCCCACCCCCATAATTATTTAGCCAATTTCCCTAATACCATTTTTTGAATAATATAAAATATACACATTATCTTGGTTTTCAGAACTATAGTACTCAGTGCTACCAAATAGCCAGCCAACTATTTCTGGGAGACAGGTAAAAATTTACCATGTCAAATAATTTTAGCAGCGTATCGTTAAAGATTAGTTTTTTGTAAACCACATTATTTTTAAGTAGTTAATAATCTGTCATTGAAATGCACACAGATTTTGTGTTAAAGAAATGTACATTTTCTTCTATTCAGTACAAATTTAATGGTGGTTTCTAAAATAATGCTAAAGTCAAAGCAAACTTAAATATTTGGATTCCATCAGCTGTTCAGTGAATCAACCTTAAGTAAGATTCTGACATAGTCTTGCTCTGCCAGCCATGATTTTATTGTCCCTCTTCTTTTTGTAATTTTTTTTATCCATCCTCTACCTGATCTCCAGAGTCTGTCTTGACTTTTGGGGAGCCAGATTTACTGTAATCAGTTGTACTGTTTTCTAGGTTGCAACTCATCCCTTCCTTTTTCTGTTAAAAAATAAACACTTTTTTTTAATCTATTGTGGAAGTAGAAATGTAGGCAAAGTCAAGGACAAAAATGAAGTAAATACCTATGGTTTTACTACCCAAAGCACATGCTCTTTCTTGGGTAAGGCACCATAGTTTTCCTTGGGAGAAGCCACCACTTTTTGCATAGGCATTGGTTTGTTGGGACTGTCAATCAAGTGACCCATTCTCCTTTGGTCAAGGGCTGGGTATATGACCTAAGCTGGCCTGTTCAGAATTTCCTCCTCTAGAACATGCTTTTTCTTAGGATTGACTTGAGAGAGATTGAAATTGATTCAACCTGTGGTAGGCTGTTTAAAAGCCCCAATTCTATGCTCGTCCCTGCATCCTTATCCTTTGTCATGCCCATCCCCTTCTTCAGTGGGTGGCACACATTTTTCCAACTGTGGTCTGTGTTATTTATTTTCATTAATAGAATGTCAGCATGTGACATTCAAGCCATTTTGAAAGGTGCTGGGATAACAGGATTCATTTCTCCTGTGCCTCTGCCTTTGCCATGAGAAGAGCATACTCAGCTAAGCCTCTTGGTGTCAGGAGAAGGAGGAAAGTTGAGAGTCAGATAAAATACAGGGTACCTAACTAAATATGCATTTAAGACAAATAACAAATATTCTTTTTAACATAAGTGTGTTCCAACTATTATGTGGGACATTGTTACACTAAAATTATTTTTTGCTTACCTAAAACTCAAATTTAACCTATGTTTTTATTTGGTTTTAATCTGGTGACCATAGGAGCAGAGTCACTGGCAGTGAAGTCTAGCCTACATCAACGACTTGCACGCTTATGAGAATTGAAGAATAACTATGATTTGCATGCTCCTGAATTTGTTTGTTCAGCAACAATAATTAGTTGATATGCATCATGAAGTGGCTATCATCTGAAAGTCCTATTTTTCTTTACTAGATTCTGTAACCTGGGTCTCAAGAGGTATATGACTTTGGTAATTTCCAAGGCAGGGTTTTTATGTTTTGCTTTTGATTCTATAAATTCT
Source organism: Aplodontia rufa (assembly GCA_004027875.1). Taxonomy (NCBI): domain Eukaryota; kingdom Metazoa; phylum Chordata; class Mammalia; order Rodentia; family Aplodontiidae; genus Aplodontia; species Aplodontia rufa. The sequence continues at coordinate 11,372 of PVKS010036182.1, read as the reverse complement.
CCCATATTCTCCCAGTGAATCACCACCTTTTCCCATTAAATTAGCCAGTCAATTTCTGTTGCTTAAACCAAAGAATACTGATTGTTACAGATTGGGAAGCAGTCATAATGGAAAATGTGAAGAAAGAACTTTTCATAGAAGTAGATTGTTAGCATATTTGCTTAGGTACCCCTTCAGCTTCCAGAAAACGATTTTAGTTGCTTGTCATTGATTCTTATCTGTCAGTACCTGTTACTTTATAAATAATGCAGCAATAAGGCCTGTAAAACCTTCTAATTCTAGCTGTGTGTGGCTTAATGCCTTTATCTTTGGTTTCTATATGACCAACCAACAGAAGGAAACCAATCAGTTCCAGAATAGGAAAGAAAAGTGGTCAGTTGGCTTCCTTCCCTAACCTCAAATAATTAGCAGTTATTACTTGTATTAAATTCAAAATTTCATTTCTAATGGTACAAATTAGTGACAAATTGCCCTCATTAGTTATTGTTCTTTCAAAATTGGGGCAAGGTACATATATTACTGTGTGTGTATGGGGGTAGGGTGTTAAAAACATTATCAGCTCTTTAATTTCTAAAATTTCTTTGGTACAATAAGAGGATCTTAAGCCTTGTCATTTGCATACATAAAAGACTATGGAACAGTATGACAAGTCTACACAAGAATTGGGTTCATGGGGGCTGGAGCCATGGCTCAGTGGTTACGGTGTTTACCTGGGTTCAAACCCCAGCACCCACTAACACAACTAAGTGTCAGAGCAACTAAAGCCACGTGAAAAACTCAATAAAAATCGATTCTCTCTGTCTCTCTCTCACTGTCCTTCTCTCTTAATAAAAAAAAAAAAAGAAAGAAATAGAATTGGGTTCAGAAGTCTTCGGGATTTTTTTGAGAGTGTTTGGTTTTAATAAGCAGGATTCCAGAATTCAACAATAAGAATAAAAATGCATAATGTAACACATAAATGCTATTTTGTGACACATCAAACATCCATCCAGCCTGGCATTTTGCTTCTGAAAATGCTACTCAAGCCTGTTTTGTTGTATGGTATGTGCATTCCAAGGATGTATGACAGGATAGGAAAAAGTAGCATGGTGTACGAGATTGTCAATGGATTTTGATTCTGCCCTACCACTAGCTCACAGCGCAACAGAATATTCTATGATATTTGCTTCTGAATATCCATCATTAGACACAGCATAAGTGCTTAATCATTTTTTAATGAACAAATTAATAACAAGTTATTTAAATCTCTTTGAGTCTCAGTTTTCTCATCTGGCAATTGGAGGTAGTATACAGGTTTATATTAGGCAAAATTACAGGATTGATATTAGAATCAAATAAAATAATGCCTGTGAACTTGATCTGTAAACTCTAAGGGGTTCTATAAAAGAAGGTATTAGGTATTACATGTTAAAATTAGCTATTAGTGGTGGCTTAACTCTTCCTAAGTATAACAGGATAAAATGTTTCACAGATTTCTAGGATAATGGTGTTCTAGTTATATTTTGCAGACCCTGTTACTGCCAAAAAGTGTAGGCAATTACTATCATTCAAATTTAATTATTAGTATTGACATTAATGATGTTACCCTAAGAGTAAGTATTGAATTCTTCTCTACAAAAGGGCAGAGCTATGCCAATATATTCATCCCTTTGGTCAATATCTAGACATTTTATAATTATAATATAAAAAGAGACAGAGAGGGGCTGGAGCATTGGTTCAGTGGTTACAGTCCTTGCCTGGTATGTGTGAGGATGCAGGTTCAAACCTCAGTGGTGCGTACACAATCATCATATGAAAACGAAATAAAATTGATTCTCTTTCTCTCTCTCTCTCTCCCTCCCTATCACTGTGCCTCTCTCCTAAGTGAGAGAGGGAGAGAGAGAAAAAGATTTGAGAGCGTATAGCCATGAGGGAAATAGATGTCACTACAATTTTTAGAAGTGGCTGACTGTTGGGACCCCAAGAAGTTCTTCAAACAAAAATCAGTCACCATTTCATATTTATAGTATAAGTTTTAGTAAAACATAGGATCTCTTTAACTTGGTGTTTTTGTATACAGATTTTGAGGCAGTAATTTGAATTTTTGAAGCTTTAGACCTTGTGGTAGAATCAAGCAACTAGCAGTAATAATTTCTTTTCCGCTAGTACTAATTCTCATTCTTAGTAGGATCCATTTATATAGAAGAAGCATCATCTCTGAATTTAGTATTAATCATGTAATACAGGAACATTATTCCATTTAGATACAAATATCATAGCAAGTAGGGAAGGTATAGAAACTAAGTTCTTTGGGTGTGCTGAGGATAGAAAAAACTCATTATAAGTGTCAGTTACTCAAATTTTTCTCCCAGGAATAATTATAAATTCTTTATTTATGTATGCATTAAAGATGAATCAAATAACTTATGGTAACAGGGATAATATGCTAATTATTTAGAAGAAGAAATAAAATGTACGTACAAATCAAAACCACACTAGGTGCCATGTGTATGATAATGTGGTAAAGCCAAGGAAAACAGAACAGAGAATTCATAAAAATAATCTATTAAAACACTGTATGGATAAAAGGTGGTTACTTTCTTTTAATCCTCTTTTAATCAGACAGGCAAAGTTTCTGACATGTATGTGCAACTAAATGTTCATATCTAAAGCCTTGACCATAGTCCTCTGACATGTAGCTAATATTTTACTGCGCTGGCCTAAGGTGTAAAGTAGACAAGAAATAGTCTTTGCAGCCTTTGAGCTGTACATTATCACATTCTCAAGTGGCCCTCTGAGTATGATCCCAGGACAATAGATTTACAACATAACAGTTTCTAGAAACTCATCAGGACAACAGCAGCTATCAAAAGGAGGGTCAATTTTGGTTCCATGGCTCTAAATAACTCTAAGATAGTAACCAAGGGACAAAGAAATGTTACACAGCTCACTTATATACCACTCAGTGGTGGATAGGCTCTTCTGGTGACATAGGCATGGTATGGCTATCTACAGAGTCTGTTCATTTGTATAAAGAGAAAGTTTATTAAGTTACAGTTTTTCTATATTTATTAAATGTTCAGAATCATTTAAAAATCTAAGTGCATGGGTTGTTTTAGAAAAGGAACAAATTACCCAGACACTAGCATGTCAGTTATTCCAGCTAAGGGTGTCTTTTATTGCTACTTCAGCAATAGGTGTACTCTGTGGGATGTCAAGAGGCTGTTCCTGGAGACGGATCATTGCCTTGCTAAATAAGTGCAAATGGAGCCATTCTGACTCTGCTCATCGAGGCTGCATCCCCTCAGCAAGTCAGCAGCTTCTTCAAGATCTCATATTCCCAGACCCCTATTCCAGCTGTTGGGATATTTATTTTTGCTAATCATCAAGACCTCCAGATGCTGATTTAACCAATAGATGGGTGGAATGGAACTGCTATTTTCACTTTACAAAATATCTTTTCATTTCTTGTACTTGCAGAACAGACTTTAGATACTGTCCAACCAGAGCAGATGGTTTTGTTTGGCAGGAACAGGGGTATCAATCAGAGGGAGGTTCAAAAATATCAGGTTACCTTCGGTAGGTGGCAAAATAGCAACTGGATGAATTCCAAAGTCTGGAAGTGGCACCCTAAGAATTTATTAGAGAACAGAGAAGTGGATTTTTTCCCATTTTATGTTGTAAAAGATGTATTTCTCTATATTTAAGATAGGTTAATTAGTATAATTCTTAGAATAGGTGAAAATACAGTTTGCAGTCCTGGCATTTTCTAAAACAAAACAAACAAACAAACAAACCACCACCTTACTCCAGGAAAAACCTGTAAAATTGAATTCTAAAAAATGACATATCCTTAAAGGCTATGAAATATTTTAAAGGCAACCAAAATATTTTTCTCTGTGTCATTAATTCTTTTAAAAATTTAATATAAGGAAAATAGTGCCCATACCATATGGATGAATTCTTTAATTATGAAGAGAATATTAGGAATGAGAAGTCTTACATCAAAAGCAGACTTAAATCAAAGAGAAAAGAACTGTGAGCAAATAGAAGCAGAAACATAGAGTTTGAAGACAGTTTCTTGTCTATTATGCTTAAGGATTATACAAACAAATAACCTTTTTTAAGCACCTACAACACAGAAAGGGACTGTGCTAGTCTTGGGCAGAGGTGAGGAAGGGGTAAAACAGTAACAATTGTTTTAGATCAGCCAGTTTTTATTGTCTCTGCAGAAGTGCTAGTAGGAGGTTAGCATCAAAATAATAATATCCACTCCAACATTTTCAAAAGGGCTTACTTTTCAATCTCTGTTCTTCATTTCGTTCTGGGAACCAGAAATATGTAGGATAACTGTTGTGCATGTGAGAACTCCTTAAACTTAGTGATTTCATGCCCACATTACTAGCCTAAAATCTATTTTTCTAGTTGCTCACTGCGTAGTGTTCTTTGCATGCAGGGGAGGAGGGAGGTTTTAACAGAAACCAACCAGGATGAACTAAAGCATGCCTAGAATACAATGAAAATAATAAAAGTTGTTTCCTGCCACTGCTCAAGGGCCAGAAAAAGAATATTTAGAAAAAATTGGGATTGACAGGAAGTTTTTAGAATTCTTTCTTTGCATTCCCCCTGTTCAAAGCTTGCCATGAACCATTCTGAACAGAATATGGAACATTCACATAATTTCCTTCTAAACAAGTAGAGTTATTATTATGAATTAATTAATACACTCATGCCAATTATAATTTTTCAAAAATTATACATAATGGTAGAAAACAGAGTAGTTATTACCAAGGTTAAATGTAGCTAGGGGAGATAAAACACTTTCTGCAATTCTAAATAGGTTTGAAAATTCCAGAGAGATAAATAAGGTCGGACAGGGATTGGGGTGGGTGAGGAGTTAAAAATGAAACCTTAAATTGATGAGCAGGAGTTAGTTTTATCCTTTTTATTCAAGTTTGCACTCTGTTGGAGAGGCAAATGAACATTAAAGAATGAAAGAAGAGGGCTGGAGCACTCGCTTAGCGGTTACAGTGCTTGCCTGGCATGTGTGAGGACGTGGGTTCAAACCCAGCACCACAGACACAAAAAATTGTCGGAGTAGTGAAAACCACAAGAAAAACTCAATAAAATGATTCCGTCTTTCTCTCTCTCTCACTGTCCCTCTCTCTCTTAAAAAAAAAAGAATGAAAAAAGACACAAGCAAGTAGAAAGTGAGAAAAAATAATAATCATGTCAATAATAATAATTCATGTTAGGTGGCCAAACATTGTACAGTTTACAGAACACTGGTGCATGCCTTGATTTATTTGGTCTCTGCATATCCTTGGTGATAGGTGAGGCAGGTGTTCTTGCCCACCCACTTGTTGGGTAAATGAGCCTCAGGAAGGTTTTATTCTCTTGGCCAATTTCAAAGAGTTAAAAAGTGAAAGTACTGAGTTTACAACCAGTCTTTCAGACTGTCAAGAAGGCCTTGATGTTTCACAGACTAAATTATCTATCACTGACATGTGAGATGCTGCCATACTGACTGAAATTAAACACATTCTAAGATAAGAAGGGCAAAGTCTGGGGCTGGCGCAGTGGCTTGGTGGTTACGGCTCTTGCCTAGCATGCACAAGTACATGGGTTCAAACCCCAGCACCACATACACAACGAAGTGTCTGAGCAACAAAAGCCATGTGAAAAACTAAATAAAATTGATTCTCTCTCTCTCTCTCTCACTGTCCATCTTAAAAAAAAAAAGGGCAAATCAGAGATAAAGAATTCTGGGTAGGTGGGTAGTTCTGCTGAACACAGAGGTAGAAATGCTACTGAATGTGTACAGGCTTTGGGAGTTCAGTTCACTGAAGTTAGTTTTTCTCTGAAATCTTCGGTTCCATTAATAGGTAAGAATTTGGCTTTTTGGTTTTGAAACATTTGAAACCATCATATGACCCAGGTATGTCACTTCCAGCATTTACCCAGATGAATTAAAGTCATCTAACTACAGTGACATATGCATACCCATGTTTATAGTGACACGATTCACAATAGCCAAACTGGAATGAGCCTCAGTGTCCATCAACAGATTAATGGATAAAGAAATGGATATATATATACACATATATATATGTATATATATATATACATATATGTATATAAAATGGAATTTTATTCATCCATAAGAGACCATTGTGTTAAGTGAAATAAGTCAAACTCAGAAGGTTAAGGGTTGTGTGCCTTCTTCCATACACAGAAACTAGAGAGGAAACAGCGAAACAAAGGTGGAGGTAGATCTCCTAAAAATCAAAGGGAGATCAGTAAAGGAAAAGTATCAAGGGGTGGGGGAATCGGAAGGAGGAAGAAAAATGCTAGGGAGAGATATTGGCCAAATTATATTGTTACATTGTGTGTGCGTGTATGAATACGTGACAACAGATCCCATCAATATGTACAACTATAATAAACCAATAAAAATATGGAGAATAAAATTTAAAATGTAATAATATTCATATTTTTAGCCTGAAGAGCTTGGACAATTTTCCTATGGCTACTAGATCCATCTGTAGAAACCTGTTTACTGCCTGTATCACATGTCTTTTCTCTCAATTTGGCCTTCAGGAAGTGGGATTTCTCTTCCTTCTCCCTCCTCTTCTTGAAAATCACAAAGGGGACACAGTGGTGTTGGTAAGCAGAAATGTTCCATTTCTGTCTCCATAAATGAATCTCAAACAGGGTGAATCTCTCATTAATCTTGAGCTAAATGTGAAGTTAGACATGGAGGGACTTCAGGTCCCACCTGTTTGTTCAGAGCCCTAGGCATGTTATGGAGAAAATGTCAAGGATTTCTCTCCTCTTGCTTCTGCACCCTGCCGTGATGTTTTATTCAAACCTCCATGTCCTAAGGAAACAAACACTGCCTATCAAAATCTCGCCCACCTGGCTCCCAGTCTCACACATAAACATGCACAACACCTGTGTTTAGGAGAGCTGATCAATTCTCAGGAAAAGCAGTCTCTTGGTAACCTGCTGTGGGGCCAGGGCACTCCAGCAAATGATTTCTAAGGCAACTCTGGTGACCCTCTGTGACTGTGTTTGCATAAACCTCACAATTCTGGGGCTTATACAACACAATGTGTCCACTGACCTTCCAGCAAGAGATAGTTTTAACTACCACTGGGACTCTGGCTCATGTGGGAAAAAAAATCTGCTGGGAAAATAAGTGTGCACGGGGAGAGAAGGAGGTGACAAAGGTGCCATAGAGAAGAGGTCAGAATCAGCAGCTCCTCCACAAGGCCAGCAAAGAGGAATTTGTCTTGCTAGGCTTTGTTTCTGCTCTGCATTTGGTATCACCCTGGTGGCCAACAGGAATAGCAGCCTCTCTGCAAGGCCTGGGCTGCAAGTCTGCAGAATATGCATTCAAACCTCCTTGGAAACTGAGCCTTAGAGGAGGAGAGGCAGCCACATCCCCAGCCTTTTCATTTTCTGACAGCCACATGAGGCAGGGTGCAGAGCAGGAGTCAGGATGCATGGTCACGGGGGTCATGCAATTGTATACATGTTGGCACAGTGTCCTCAAGAATCCCTGATCTCAACTGACTAATTCACCTGTCATGATGGCCCCTTTGTTTCTCAGTAAGCTGCAGACTGCATGAGAGAAAGACACATGCTGCAGTAGGAAGTTGGATTCTTGTTTTTATAAATAACACGCCGCCCCAGATGGACAGAGAACCAGGCCTGGGAGCTACTCAGGAGTATCCTTGATTTTAAGCCCGCTTTTCTTCCTTTATATTCCATGGGGAAATGGCAGTCTTCATCTGTCACTCTACCTACCTTCCTTCTGGTTTTGGGGAAGTCATTTAACGTGACCTCTGGAAGAGAACCTGACCATGGAGACTTCAGCCATTGGCAACTTTGATTTCCATGAGTCAGACTTCTTTGCCCCTGTCATGCTACCATGAAAGGACACCGCCTTGCTTAATATGGCTTCTCATTAACTGTGTGAGAAGGGAGTGAATGAAAAATGTACCGAATCTTTAGTACCAGGGGTAAAATTACAAGGAAACAGTAGTCAGGGCCACCTGTGATTACTTTGCTCTCTTGGCATTCTGCTAATGCTTCCTTCCATTAATTATACAGTCATTGCATTCTCTTGACGGTAAAATACCCCAAGTGGCTCAACTTCAAACTGCAGATTTTTAGCTGTTTGCCCTTACTTTCATGATTAGAGGCTGTGGGAAAGAAAATATCAGTTTTTTTTTCCGTATCATGCAAATGCAATCTATGCCCAGATTAGACAAGATTTAAGTTTTAAAGAAAATCTTCTCCAACATAGATAGCTTACATATGATGCTATGAGAGAAAAAGAAAAGAACTCAAAACTTCAACCTTCTGTTAAACTTTTCATGAAACTGTACAAGGCATTAGGCTCTGCCTTCTGCTGGCCTCTCTGACAGTTTTGGGAGTCAGATCAGGTTTCAGCTATAATCCAGCTGGTGCCTTCCATTTAAGGGAAAACAGCAATGTAAGTGAGCAAGATTCTCATCACTAAGTCTAATTACAAAGTAGAGTAAATTATTATAAATGTTTTTTAAGTGTCTTAAAACACTGTAAAAAAGAAGAAAAAACTGTCAACCAAACAGGAATCCTCTGTGCTGATAATATTATTTGGGATTAAGACATTCATGTGTGCAAATGTTATACCTACTCCTGACACCTGGATTCATCGTTTTCACACTAAAATCTTTGAAACCTTTCTCTCTCAATCAACTGCTAAAATGTTTGACTATAGCATACCTTAGTTTATAGAGTCTCATGGGACTAAGAGGAACATTTCATTTTTATTTGACTGAAAGGAACTTCAAGTTACTCCACTAAAATGGTAGTAGGCAAGAGAAGGAACGGGGTATGAGAAAATGAAAATGTGACCCTTTACATGGATGTGTTTACTTTCCAAATACAGATCTATCCTTGTCTATTTAACATCCTTCATTAAAATATTTCAAATACCTCACAATCTCCAAATCAATGCAAAAAACAAAGAGACATACATTAACATTTAATCCTTGCTTTCCAAGCTAGCCATTAGCCCAGACATTTCTTACATTAGTGCTGTTCGTATGCTCTTGGGAAACTATGAACCTTATCCTTTAGTCCATTCACTTCCTGGAGGGATGAAAGTATAAGCTCTGAACTTCCAATGCACTTCAGAATGGTAGTCCCAATTTACTATTAAGTTCTTGGAGGTTATGGGTGTGAGATTTATGGTTTATTTTCTGTCAGAGTTGGAATTTGTAACATAACAGCCTACCTCGTATCCTTTTGGTGCCCTACATACCTTCTTTGACTTTCCATACCCTGCTTACTTCCTGTACCCGCCCCTATCAAATATTAGCCAATAGCATAGACTGTACTCCAGAACTCCTCCAATAGGGATGAAGGGGAGCATTTACGTCAGGCTGAGGATAAATTCTGTAGATTCCCTGTGTTGGAGAATATTTTTTAACCCCTTCGGTGCTGAAGTAAATGCATGCCTCCCTCATCCTCCTCTGACCAAGTGTATGTTCTTTTGAACGCTTGGTATTTCTAACACAGGGACGACTCTTTGGGTTCACCAACTATCCACGTGGTTCTCTTTGTTTTACAACCTCGTAGGATGAGTTTATAACCATATAATTGGGCTCTTTGACCAAGAAAATGTTGGGGGAAGTGAGGAAAGTCACATGCAGACCTGTTCCTTAAACAACGAGAACAACAACAAAATAAGTAGGAAAAAAAACAAAAACAAAAAACCATGCATTGCTCTAGCCCTGTCCCATCTTTTCATTAACTCTGGTAGATATGGGACCAGATAGCACAGCTGCTTTGTCATCAAGGGATCCCTCACCAGGATTGGACTTTCATTAGCCATGAGAGCTGGGCAGTGTCTACTGGGCAGCTAACGTTAGTTATTCTGATTATATATATATAGTCTCAAAGATCAAACTATGCAACCTTTATTTAGATTATTTAGACTTGCAGTTGGAAATAGGACCTGACATCTTTTCAAGGTTCTTCGTGTTTAATGATAATGATCTTTGAGTGAAAACTCTCTTCTCCATTCAATGGAGATTTGATTGGTGGTTGCTAATGACTACACAATTCATCTTCCAGTCTATTCATCCATTTCTCTTTTACTTTCTGATGAATTATAGCTTCCTTCCTGACATCAGCCATCATCTACAAGAGGTACAGGAATTTCTCTGCTCTGCAATACAGAAGCCACAGTACAGAATCAGACATTGTTTGTCTGATTCTATGTCCCATTTTGTCTTTTCTTGCCACCCACTAGAAGTTTCCTACCTGCATGACTAGCCCTGACTATAAATTTGTTGGTAAGAAACTGGGAGTGCTTCCTTTCGGCTCTCTCTTCTGTAAGTCACACGTCCTAGACATTTTGTATTCTCAGATTTGAATTTCATAATTGTATAACAGAGCTGCATAGATACTCTATAAAATATTCAAGCAAAGATGTGTAAAAGAATATTGTTTGGATTAGCAAAACAGCATTTCTCATCAAGAGAGTCACAACCTATATTCACAATTGTAGAGCTCATGTAACCATATCAGATATTTCTAGAAATTGCCTGAGGAAATATTATATTAAAAATGCTTATTTTGTATTGCAGGTACTATAACCAAGATTCTCTTCAATTCCATATGCTAGTAAATAGCACAGCTGCTGAAATAAATGAGCCCTAGGTTATATTATTGGCTTTCCCTCTGTCTTGGTAACTTTTGTACCTGCAGGGCTTTTTTTCCTCCCCTAGCTAGAAGAGGAAGATAATGCCTCAGGAATTATTTAGGGAAACTATGTTACATAATCAATGCAAGGACTCAGGGACCTCTGTATTGGTCTCCCTTACCAAAACACAAAATTACACTTCATCAGAACAAATAAGGTTCTTAACATGGCTTGAGTATATCCTCAGCTTTCCCATAGCGAAATGGTTCTATATTTGGCATTTTGCAGTTCTCATTATTAAACAATCACTTCTCATAAGAAAAACATAAAGGGAGTTCGCTGAATATATTTCAAGTACAGGAGTTATTTTTAAGGTCAACGAGGGAGAAGTTCAGGATAATAGTGAAGGGACAAACCGAAAATGTGTGGCTCTGAATAGAAAATAAGCTCTGACCCACATAAGCACACAGAGTTATGTAAGAGCAAGTCAATCCACTACACACAGCCTTTAGGAGACCTAGATTTTGAGTCCCATTGCTCCTCTGCCTCTTAGTAGGGCTCTTTCATACTAGAAAATCTCTCCAACCTCAGTGTCTCCGACTTTAAAAAGATAAAAATAACACACACCACATTTCTAGATTCCAGAGTGGATAAGAAGATTAACTAAATCAGGTAAAATATATTGGGTTTA
>PVKS010036181.1:0-19533 GCA_004027875.1 Aplodontia rufa | reverse complement strand
GAGGGCAAGGGGGAGGTTTCGGGAAGACAGGGAGAGCTCATCCTGAAACAGCTGCCGTCCTGGATCAAGTTCAGGGCAGGAGCCGGGACTGCCTGAGGGGTTCTGTTTGTGCAGATCAGGGCCGACCGCCTCCCTCCTGCCGCCTGTGTGTCCTGACAACCTGAAGTCCCCTGCGAGCTGACTGGAGGTGGACTCTGTTGTCCGCAATGCCAAGAGCAAACTCCAGAGAGAGAAAACCATGGGAGTGGGCGGGAACAAATCCAGTTATTTCTTACAGACTTCGCACCAAGCAGTCTGTGCTGCGTTTCCTCCAGGAATGTCCTCTTATTTGGGTCGTTGTATTCTGTAATGTTTTTATAAATCAGAATGAAATCCACAAACCAAACGCCAAACTGTCCAGCAAAATAAGAGGCTTTATAGTATAAAGTCATTCCTGACGGAGGAGTTATTTCAAATTACTATTTTTCCTTCTTGTTTCTTGAGAACATGACTCAGCTGTGGACCAGGGCTCTCAGGCCCAGTGCTAGGGTGCCTGCAATCTTGAGGGCATCGTTGACCTGCAATAGAGAAGGGGTGAGTCAGACTATATATCAGGAATCAGAGAGCAGGCAGCGCAGTCCACGGGATCCTGAAGCTCAGAGTCCTCACATGTCCCTGGGCCTCCCTGGAGAAACTCAGGAATCAACAAACATTGGCAAGGAGGAGTAGAGAGGAGAGTTGAGTGGGCAATGATTCTGTGGATGTTGCCAACTTGCCTGGATTTACATGGACCTGAAGCTAGGAAAGTCAATTCACCCTGTGACTATTTAAAGCACATAAATCCTCTAGGGTGGCTGTGGAAAGGCAGGGAGGTGACGCAAGAATGGTTAAGTTCCTGGCCAGCTGGAGGCTCTTGAAACAATGTGAAGTCTGGAAGGAACTATTGTTACTGAGAACACAATAAAATATGACCTCCATGAGCTCTGAGTTCACCCCATCACTGTATCACAGGCCTGGTCCTTCCACACAGGAAGATGCTCTCTCTGTTCTTAAATGACTCAACTGTGAACGGCAATCATATACTTAAAATCATTAGAGTATCTGACTTTTACTGCTTGTAGTAGAAAAGAAAGCGTTGCAATCTAAGAGCAAATTTCAAGGTAAACATTAAATATATGTCAAATTCCACACCCTCCTAAAACCCAACTGAAATAAAGTAAGACATTTGCTAGGGCTGCAGATGTGGCTCAGTAACAAAGTGCTTCCCTAGCATGCCCTGGTCCTGGGTTCAAATCTCAACACCACTTAAACAAACGAAAAAAAAAGGTTTTTGTTTTAGGCAAAATTCCACAAGGACTAAGAATCCTAAGGCAGCAATAGAAAAACTGAGGATCAACACTAATTGCATAGCAGAAACCTCTAAGAGGTCACATTATCAGTGTCATCTACCCCCTGGAAGTGGAAAAAAGCAGAGACAGCTGTAGCCAGGTCCTTAGACCTCCTCCCTCACCCCCACAGAGTCTGAAAGTTTCTTCCCTGGAGAAGACAAAAGAGAAAATGTAGGGCTTAGAAATCTAGATGCACACGGGAGGCTGTGTCATAGCACAAAGGAATTGAGAAACTGTTTAGTCTAAATACGAGTCTCCCAGACCTCCTGTCCCTCACTGTTTTCAGAACATCATTCTCTAAGCATCTAGAACCTGACCAGCCCAGGAAGGACGAGCAAAAGATGCCAATGCTGGAGGCTCTCACAGAGTCCAGCAGAATCTCCTCACAGTGAAACTCAGAGTACAACAAGATTGAAGAAGTCCTAAAAAATTAAAGACAGAGAGGAAAGAAAGCATTTTTAAAAAGCCACCTGGAGAAACAAATCATGTCTAGAAAAGAAACATCTTTTTAAAAATTGTCGTTACAGAGTAAGAGGACATACTGCATCCAATAAATCAGTATTCGGTGCTATAAAATATTAGAACATTGAGAAAGCATAAATAGTTCAAAGAAAATAAAAAACATGATAGAAATGACAAACTCAATAGCAAATTTGAAAGAGTTGAGGAAATTTCTCTGAGGAGACAGTAAAAAACCAGATTTATAGAAAATAGAAGCCAAAGATAAAAAATAAAAGTGAATAATCCAAGCAGGCCAACTTCTGAATAATTGAAATTCCAGACAAAGAAACAAGGGAGGAAAAATCCAAACTGTAGTAATTATGAAAATTTACAAGAGCAAAGGTTGGTCATTTTCAGTTTGAGAGGTGCTCTGGGCCCCATCTGGATGGGTGAAAGGAGATGTGCACCAAGGCAGGTAACTGTGAAATGTTAGAACACTGAAAAGAAAGTATTACAACTTCCAGACCAGGGGAAAAACCAGGAAAGAGAGGGGAGATCAGGAATCGAATTGCTTCCAATTTCTCTAAAGCAGTTCTGGATGCAAAAGACGATGGAGCAATGCCTGCAAAATTCTGAAGCTGAACTATTTCCAAGCTAGAATTGTATCCTCAGATAAATGATCAAATCAAGTGAGAGGGTAAAATTTTTTAAAATTAAGACATCAGGATCTCAAAAAATATGTATCTATCCTTCCCAATGTATCCTTTGTGAGGAAGCTGTCCAGGTGGTTGGTAGCTGAGACAAGAGATTTAATTTGGAGAGGTAGCAATATGGCTGCTCCCAGGACTGGAGAGAACAGCAACATGTGGCCCAGAGTAAGCAAATTTATTAGCTCTTGTGGCTCTCTGGCAAGAACAGGGCTTGGGCTGGGCATTTGAAACTGTGGCTGCACCATGACATTGCCTACGTGCCATCTCAGGTGTGGTGATGTAATTAGTTTACCTTGGGAAAGGCTTACTGTGGCTGTGCCAGGGCATTGATTATGTGCCGCCTCCGGTGAGGTGAGGTGGGGTGTGCCTCTAAAAGACTGTGCTTTGCGAGAGAGGCATTTGTATCGACATCTAAATATGGCCGTCATTATTGACAGTTGTCTAACATCGCACCCTTTTGTATTTTATAAGGGAGCAGGACCAAGGGTCCATCTTCTGAAATACTTCCTGCTGATCAGGGGTGATGATTCTAAGACTGGGGTGTCTGGGGATGCTGATTTTCAGGGTGGCTTCCCAAAGGCTGATAACCTGACAGGAACATTTGATTACTCTTATGGTTAGTGATGACTGAAATTTGTTTGCTCAAAAATTTTCAGAGAAGCTGAAAAATAGAAAGCAAAGTTGGAGCAAGGAGGAAAAGCGAGGCCAGGCATCACAGGAGGAAAAGGAGCCAAGTGGCTATTGGTCCCTGAAGCCATTCTGAGGGAGTGGACTGATATTTGCGTTTCAGGTCTTCACTTAATTTATTAAGGGTTTGAGCATTTTCCTCTACTAGGCCAGATTCGTTAATGTAATAGCAGCATTCTTCCCTGAGAAAGAGACAGACTCTGCCCTTTTCAGCAGCAAGCAAATCCAAAGCCCATCTATTTTGGAGAGTTACTCTAGCAAGGGAGGTAATTTGTTGTTGGAGTGAGGTTGTGGATCCCTGAGTCAGTTAGAGGCAGTCCTGACAATCCTGGGCAAAGATGAGGCTGCATCTCAGTGCTTCACCTGATAACCCCAGCAAGCCAATAGAAGTTATTAAACTTATCCCTATTAGGGCAGGAAGAAAGACGGCTCTCTTTGTCCATGGGTGGGGAGCTAAAAGCCAAGAAAGCTCACCTTCCCTGTATACAGTAAGTTGAGGAACCACCACTGTTAGTATTCAGGGGCCTGCAGTGGAAAAACTAATGCAAGTGTGTCGTGTCAAAAGAAAGTCCCCTGAGAGGCCTGGGAAATGGCTGGTCCCAGCTTGGTGCCCCTGTCAGTCTGAATGGGGAGGTTAGTTATGAAGCTTGGGTCCCCAGAGCACCAGATGGGATTAGACTTATTCAACCCTAAAGTCCACAGTGGAACATTTTTTAAATGGGGTTTGACAGGTGGCCTTATGTGACCCATCTATGGGGGTTATGCACACCACTACCAGGAGAGGCCTTTGTATGGAGGCTCAGAGAAAGCAGCAAGAGATGTTTGACCAAATGTAGGACGCATTTAAAAACTTAACAGTCAGTTGGATCAAATTGATCCAGGTGGGGATTGTCTGTTCTGAATTTAGGATGGTATTATAGACTTGTGTTTGTGCCCCTTATCACATAAGCACAATATGCATATAAAATGCCACAGGGCCTAGATGCTAGAGTTGAGTGGTAAAATTTTCCAGTCTCCCCAGAGATCCATCTTTGGTCCCATGGGCATCAATTTTGAGAATAATTTTTTTAGTTTCCTCTTGATAAAGTTTGTGATGATTGCAGTAAATTCTATAGCATCCTCCATAGAGATCTTGGCTTGTTAAGCATTCTGAGGTAGTCTGATCAAAGGGAAAACAGGCTATTGGTGAATAGGAGTTGGCAATGGAGGGTGTAACAGATTGGAGGAAAAGTTCAATACTTGTGGCTGTTTGGCATCCCATGAGTGAGCATTGGGCACATCCTGCCTTGTGAGTACACCATTGGTTCTGGGAGGTTAATAAGTCTCTTGCATGGTGAATTCCCAGACATAGGTGGGTGGGCCTGCTGAGATAAATATGACAACAGAGTTAAGTTGATAAAGGATGGAATAGCATGGGGAGAGAGTGTGTGCTATGAGCTCAAAGACACCACAAACCCAAGCAGTAAGCACAGAAATCAAAGTTAGACTTAAGCTTTTAGTCCTTTAGTATTAAAGTAGAGAGACTGGTTCCAAAGAGAGAAATTACTATATGAAGTAGATCTAGGCTTAGGGGTTGGCAGTGTATGTCCTGGAAATTCTATGGCTGTTCCTGGTTGGGGGAAGGGTTGAAGATTGTGAAGTGATAAGAATAGATGAATAGTAAGAGTAGGGGGTACAGGTAATTTTCCTCAGGTATAAAGTCAGAAAAGTTTCCTTGTAGGTATAGGTCAGTTAAAAAAGTCAGAAACAGAGGGAATAAGAATTGGTGAAGGTTGAGGGATCTCGTTATAGAAAAGGCATAAGAAATATTGATATCTAGACAAGGTAAGAGGCTAAGTGGCATTTAAGTTCCTCCGAGACTGGGGAGAGTTTAGAGATCTTCAATTTGAGTGGTCGAATAGAGGAGACTTGGAATTTCAGTCTGTAGGATGATGGCAAGGAGATAATCACCTGTGGGGGATATAGGATGTTGTGAGTTTGTGGGATAGGGTTTCAAATTAGAGATGTGAAACCAACCTGAGAGAAGAGTCAAGTTTGGCTGTCATTGGAGTGGCTAAGACAACTGTAAAAGGACCTTTCCATTTGGGGGAGAGGGCTGAGGGTGACACCCCTGGAGAAGACATTAAAACTAGATCTCCAGTTTGTATTCTTAGGTTGGTGGAGGGGAGAGGTTGAGGTAGAGTTTTATCTACATGAGACCATAAGTAAGCTCGGAGGTAATGAAGCAAGGGAAGAGAGAAAGAAGGGGGTTAAGGGTGTGTCTGATGGAGATAGCCCAGGAGGAAGAGGAGGGTGTCCATACATGATTTTGAATGGAGAAATGTTTTGTGGCTTCTTTGGGAGGGGAAGGAGTTTTACCTAGTCAAGATGTAACTCAAGAGAGAGCTTGGTGAGAATATTTTGATAGTTCTGCTTGTTCTTTCCACTTTTCCTGACGATTGTGGGTGAAAAGGTATGTGGAAGTGCCAAGGGATTCCTAGAGTAGTGGAGAGTGTTTGAGATACTTGGGAGGTAAATTCTGGGCCATTGTCAGATTGAAATGAGGTGGGTACACCAAATCTGGGGATTATGTCCTGAAGTATGATAGAGGCAACAGTGGTTGCCCTTTAGTTGGTTGTGGGAAAAGCTTCAACCCAAACTGAAAAGGTGTCAACTAGAACTAGAAGGTACTTGTAACGGCAGACAGATGGCATGCGGGTGATGTCTATTTGCTAGTCTGAGGTTTGGAGAAAGC
The DNA here is from genome assembly GCA_004027875.1 of Aplodontia rufa. Lineage (NCBI taxonomy): Eukaryota > Metazoa > Chordata > Mammalia > Rodentia > Aplodontiidae > Aplodontia > Aplodontia rufa. The sequence continues at coordinate 13,594 of PVKS010036181.1, read as the reverse complement.
CCCACATCTGATGGGTGGGGAAAGAGGGGTGGTGTGAGTTGTGTGGATTGGCATGAAGGCAAACATCACAGGATAGGGCTAAATCATAATCATGTAGGAATTTTGTATCTGTGGAGGTAAGAGTACAGTAAGATTTAAGGAAATGTAATAGGGAGGTAGAATTGGGATGAAAAGTTTATGTAGGTAGGTGAGGATTTCTGTATTCAGAAAAGGAGTATCTGTGGGATGGGTGGTGGGTAAGGTAGCTGAGAGGAGGACAGAGGAAGACGTGTAAGAAAGTAAAGCTGCCTTGTTTGCCTCCTTGTTGGCATTGTTGCTACCCTGAGTTATGAATGACTGATCAGTTTGATGGGCCTTACAGTGGATTATGCTGATAGCTTTGGGCAGTTTCAGGGCCTCTAGTAGGTAAGATATAAATGTGGAATTAATGATGGGTGAGCTTTTTGTTGTGAGGAATCCCCTATCCCTCCAGATGGTGAGCAAGGATGGTGTGAAAGGCATACTTGGAGTCTATACAGACTGTCAAAGTATCCCCTTTTTGCCAACAGTAAAGGCTCCTGTCAGAGCTATGAGTTCAGCTTGCTGGTTGGTGGTGCTGAGAGGGAGGGGGCTGGATTCTATAAGTTTGGTGGGGGTGACTATGGCATAGCCTGCATAACGGGAGCCATTATGAAAAAAGGAGCTTCCGTCTGTGAACCACATGAGAGAGGGTTGGGTTAAGGGACCTTCTTGTACATGAGATGGATGAGGGAGGAGGTCCTCTAGGATTTCCAGGCAGGAGTGAAGATTTTGTGGAGCTGCACAGCTTTTTGGGAAGAGTGAGGCTGTATTTAGAGGGGAACAAACTTGAAAGGAAAGGGAGGGATCTTCTAGGAGAGATTCTTGGAGGAAGAGAATCCTGCAAGGGGATAAGGTTTGTAGGCCTTTGTACATTAGAAGTTCGGAGAGGTGGTGAAGAGATAAAATAGTGGTAGGGGAGCCAAAGATTAGTTTGTTTTTGCTTCCTGGGAGAGAACTGAGACACCAGCCAAAGTACAGAGACAAGGGGCCCATCCACAGACAATATGATCTAATTTCTTTGATGGGTAAGCAATTAGGCCAAAGGAGGGTCCAAACTGATGTCCCAGTACTCCGAGGGCATAGCCATGTGCCTCATGGGTGTACAGAAGAAAGGGTCTGGGTAAGTCTGGAACATGGAGGCCTGGAGCAGAAATGAGAGCTTGTCCTACCTTCAGAAAGAGAGGTTCAATAGAAGGGGGATGTGGCTCAAGTGTGGGTCCCTTAGAGACCTCATATAAAGGAGCACCTAGAAGAGAATAGTTGGGAATCCAGCAGCTAAAAATCCCACCAGACTGAGGAAGGAAAGGAGTTCAGATTTGGAAGAAGGAATTGGCAATAAGGAGAGGTGCTCCTTACATTTGAGGGTTATGTTTATATACTAGACTAAGGGAGGACCCCCAGGTAGGTTACTTGAGTAGTGGAGAGTTGTACTTTTGAAGGAGAGACTCTGTAACCTTTATCTGCCAGAAAGTTAAGCAGGCATATTGTATCAGAGATGGAGGTTTGATAGGAGGGACTACAGAGCAGGAGATCACCTACATACTGAAGGAGAGAGGAATTAGGGGCGGACAGCTGGATAAGGTCATGGGCTACAGTTTGTCCAAAGAGGTGGGGACTGTCTCTAAACCCCTGGGGAAGGGTAGTCCAGGTAAGTTGGGAAGAGGTATGGTGTGTGGGTTGGTCCAGGTAAAGGCAAAAATATCTTGGGAGTTGGGGTGTAGAGGAATGGTGAAAAAAGCATCTTTAAGATCTAATACGGAGAAGTGAGAGGTAGAGGCAGGAATTGAAGATAGGAGAGTATAAGGGCGAGGGATGACCGGAGTCAAGGGGACAACAGCATCATTGATGAGGCGGAGATTCTGTACTAGACGGGAAGAGATGTTGGGTTTTTTTACTGCCAGAATAGGGGTATTACAAGGAGAGGAGGTGGGTCGGAGATAGCTTTTCTGTAAAATATCTTGAATGACGGGTTGTAAACCTAGAAGGCTCTTGAATGAGAGGGGATATTGGAATTGTGAAGGGAAGTAGGTGGGGTCCTTTAAGGCAATTTGAATGGGGGGCAGAAGGCAAAGGAAGGTGCAATGACGTCCCAGACAATGGGATTTATTTACCTGGGAGGGTGGTAGAAGGCATTCTATTTGGGATAGTGAAGGGGGATTACCAGGTTAGAGTAAGGAGGAGACTGGGCTAGGAGAAGTAAATGGAGGAGAGGAGTTGGAGAGTGGACTAGACTGAGTTGAAAAATGGAAAGTAGCACCCAGTTTGGATAATTAAAAAAGAGTGGATAATAATAAGAGTATCAGTTTGACCAGTCAAGGGTGGGGTTTTGTGGAGTTTACAGGGATTGCCTTCCACACCAAAAATGGAAGTTTGGTTGGGCAGGGTAGGGCCACTAAAATGTAAGAAATTAGAAAAGGTGGCCTCTTATGTCAATAAGGAAAGAAGTGGATGTGCCTGCCACTGTAAGGGGTACCCGAGGCTCTTGACTAGTGATGTTGGTTGGGCCCAGAAACCTCAGGCCCCCTCAGTCTTCCATTGCTAGTCCCATAAGGTCAATTGAGGCTGAGCCTTGAGGAGTAGCAACACCATGTTGAGGCACAGTGGGACAGTCCACGGTCCAGTGACCTGTTTTCTTGCATTTGGGACATGGACCAGAGGATGGTCAAGGATATGGGCAAGCTAGGGCCCAGTGATCTTCCCTGCATCAGTAACAGTGTTCAAAGGGGTTGGCGGCTTCTGGGAGGTAGGCAAAAGCTGTACTGGGAGCCAGGACCCTGGCATGGTGGGCATGGGTGGGGGTTTTGGGAAGATTGAAGAGCTGTGACTAACATTTGACATTTTGTTTTAGCCTGTGGTCATCATGGCTGTTATAAACCTTAAATGCCACATTTAGAATTTCAGGTTTAGAATTTTTAGTTTTAGATGAATATCAGGATAGGACTGGGAAAAGAAGTATGTCATAAGAAGCTGTTGGCCTTTGGGAGAGTCAGGGTCTTGGTTAGTATATTGGGTCATAGCCTGACTTAATCTAGCCAAAAAGGCTGAAGGGTTTTCGGTCTTTTCTTGAATTATTTCCTGTAACTTTTGTAAATTAATCAGCTTAATGATTGCTCTCCAGAGCCCAGCTAATATACCAGTTTGAAATTGGTTACGGCTGATTCTATATTGAGGATTATTATAGTCCCAATGGGAGTTTTGGTTAGGGACAGCTGTAGTCTCAGTTGGGTGGTCTGGATTGGTTTGATGAACCTCATCGACATGGGTTCAGACCTGTTCCCAAACTCATCCGTGCTCCTCAGGGATGAGGGTATTAGAGAGGATTATGAAAATATGCCAGGTAAGTTCATAGGACTGGGTGACATATTGAAATTCCTTTATGAAAGTGGTTGGATTAGAGGAGAAGGTGCCCATATGGATTTAGATTTGAGATAGATCAGAAAGGGAAAAGGGGACATGAATGTGAACAACACCTTCAGCACCTGCAACTTCATGAAGGGGAACAAGGAGGTGGGGGGCAGGGTTGCTGGTGGGGTGGCCTGGAGGACTCAGGTCCCTCTCTGGGGCAGCAGCAGCAGTGGCAGCAGTGCCAAGGTGGTTATGTTTGGCAGGGTTATTGAGCAACCTTGAGTGAGTCGTGGGAGGGATGAACAAGGGAAATACTTGTGGGGTATGGGGAGAGGAAGGCAGAGTGTGAATAGGCTCTGAAGTTGGCATGGGCTGGGAGGGGGCTGGTGGTGGGGAGGTGGTTTTTCCACTGGGTCAAAGTCAGAGGAAGGAGATGGAGAAGCTGTGAAGGGAGGGGTGGTTGCAGTAGCAGCCACAGGCAAAGATTTTAAAGCAAGTAGGGAGTTGAGGGGGAATTACAAGACAGGTAGAGATTGGGTCTAGAGGAGAGAAAGGAAAAGGCTTGAATGTAGGGAATCTCTTTCCATTTGCCCGTTCGTTCAACATAGGTGAGAAGATCCCTTAAAATGTTGGGATAGAAAGTGCCGATAAGCGACCATTTTGAGGAGTTATCTAAAGGGTACTGGGGCCAGGTTTGATTACAAAAATGAATGAGTTTGGAGGGTTTTAGGTGAGGGGTGAGAGTAGAAACTTAAGGTTATCTAAGAGACAACCAAGAGGAGACTCCACTGGAATGGAAGGGCCAGACACCATGGCTATATATGCACTTCAGTGTGTGTGGCAAGGTGGGTTCAAGAGCGTCCTCAAGAAGCCAGCTTCCACAAAATATCACAAGACCGCTACAAATGGGTCATCACCTCGTTTTGCCAGGAGTCTTGGACTCCTCCAGGGTGCTGAATGCCCCAGCGCTGGGAAACAGCCAATGAGTGGGGATCCCAGCTCCCCAGAGAGAAAAATTCAGACTCACTTCATAGAGATATCACCATGTGGAAAAGGCCCAACTCTGATGGGACTTACCTGAAAATGGAGCAGGTATTTGGATGCACAAGGGGATGATCGGGCTAATGGAAGCTCAGCTCCAGGGAGCCACATGGCCAGAGCAGCTCAATCCAAAAAGAGATGGGGAGCAGGCACACTGGAGACATGGAATCTGAGTCACAGCACCATTGCTGGACACTCTCACGTAGCAAAGAGACCCCTGGTAGCTGAGACAAGAGATTTTATTAGGAGAGGTAGCAATATGGCTGCTCCCAGGACTGGAGAGAACAGCAACCCATGGCCCAGAGTGAGCAAATTTATTAGCTCTTGTGGCTCTCTGGCGAGAACAGGGCTTGGGCGGGGGATTTGAAACTGTGGCTGCACCACAACATTGCCTACCTGACATCTCAGGTGTGGTGATGCAATTAGTTTACCGTGGGAAAGGCTTACTGCGGCTGCACCGGGGCACTGATTACATGCCGCCTCCGGTGTAGTGAGGCCTCTAAAAGACTGTGCTTTGTGAGAGAGGCATTTGTATCTACATCTAAATATGGCCGTCATTATTGACAGTCATCTAACAGGTGTGCTATAACAAAATACCCTGCAAACAACAGAGATTTATTTCTCACAGTTCTGGAAGCTGAGAAGCCCAAGACCTCTACAGCAGATCAGTGTCTAGCATAGACCCAACTCCCGGTTCATAGACAGGCACCTCTGCATTGTCACATGACGGAAGGGCTTCCAGGCTCTCTGGGGGCCTCCTTGGTAACTATACTCATCCTCTTCATGAGGGGTCTGTTTTCACAGCCTAGTTTTTTCCAAAGGTCTCACCTGCTAACACCATCTCCGTGGGGGTTAAGATTTCACCCTATGAACTTTGGAGGCCCCAAATATCCAACTATACATTTTTTAAAATAAAGTTTCAAATATGCTGAAACACAGTGGTGTACCGGGAATGCAAAGAAGGGATTTGGAAACTAATGATAAACGGCAAGGCAGGAGCATTAGGAAGCACTTGTAGTCCTGACGCTGGTTTGGTGGAAATCGGATTCTTGTCTTCCTGGAGTCGAAGAATGAAACTGAGGAACATCGAGGCAAGCATAGTTGACAGATTTTATTCTAAGAAAATAACAGAAAGCACGGCATAGGGTGCAGATCAGACTTCCCCTGCAGTGGGAGGAGGCCTGAGTGAGGGGGCTAAGGAGCTGGTGTGATTCCCATTTTATATTATCTGAATTGTCTCTCTTCCCCCTTATCTAGGGCCAGGGCATTGAAGTCCTGGTCTTTAATCTGTGCCCAGGAGCATCTTCATCAGCAGGTCTGTCTGTGTCCCTGGAATACCTTTTGTTAAGGAACTAGCACCTTTATTAGCAGGAGGGATGTCAAATTGATATGCACATGTTTACCTGGAGCTGTGAGGCTAAGCTTTTTGTCCTCTTAAAGATAAACAACCTTTTTATCAACCCCAAAATTCCAGCAACACTGACTGCCTGGCTTTTGCCCCCTGGCTCAACCGCATCCTAAAAAAACAAACCAGCCAGGCAGGTGGTGCACACCTATTATCCCAGTTTCTAGGGAGGCTTGAGGCAGGAGGATGGCAAGTTCAAAGCCAGTCTCTGCAATTAATGAGACCCTGTCTTCAAAAATAAAAATGGGCTAGGGCTGTGGTGCAGCGTTTAAATACCTCTGGGTTCAATCCCTGGTACCAACAAATGAAACCAATTAAATTAAAAAATAAAGATTAAAAATTAAAAGAAAAACAACTCCCCCAAACACGGACGCTGTAGACACAAAACTCAGGATTAGAGAGCAGTGAGGCAGGCTAAGGGAGGAGCACGGGTGAAGCTGAGTAGTAGGTTCCAATGCTTAAGCAGGACGGTGTACTCATGGGTAGGAATTTTAATAACATGTATTCCATGTGTTTTTGAATCTATTACATATTAAATTGTATGCTTATCTTAATTTTATTTATTTTTTTAAGAGAAAAACAACTGTATTGAGTTTTTCACATGGCCTTAGTTGCTCCAACACTCAGTTGTGTACGTGGTGCTGGGGTTTGAACCTAGGTCCGCTGAGCCACCACTCCAGCCCCTTAATTTTGTTTTTTAAATAAAAAATTGATCTTATTTTAACCCGAGTGTGCCTTGCTAATCTGCTCTCAACCTTCCCCCCACTTGTCTCCTCTTTGCTCCAGGACATCCGACTTCGCCAGCCAAACTAGGGGCCACCTCCGCCCCTTGGCGACTGCTGTTTCCCGCCTGAGTTACCAGCTAGGCCGCCCTGCGCTGACTTCCTCTCAAACATCCCAGACGCCTCCGCCTTCCAGCGCCTGCACTCGCGGCGCTCAGCTCCCCGCCGTGCGCCAGGCCCGCGCAGTTGTCCCCGCGCGCCACCCGCCGCCGTTTACTGCGCTCTGCGCCCGCCCCGGGGCTCTGCGCTCCTCCGCTCTGTCCCTTCCGCTGTCCCTCGCCGTCCCAGTGCCTCCATCCCGCGGCTCCCCGGACCCCGGGCCTGCCCCTTTGGGAACTCGCCTGGAGCGTTGTCCCCTGGGAGGCCTGGGGGCCGGCGGGGCCCGAGCAGCGGGATGGGCCTGAGCCCGACTACTACTAGGAGGGATAAGTACGCGCGCCACCTCTCTAGGTTGCCACTGTCACGCCTCAAGCCCGCCAATAGAACCACCAGTATCCGGCAGAGTGACGATCAACCTGAGACAGGACACTCAGGGGTGCCCCACTCAGGTCTGCCCCAGGAATGCCACCTCTCCCCAGGAGGCCCGAGCCTGGAAGCCTTCCCGGGTTGCCCTCCAATCCCAGGCCTTGGATTTTGCCTTCCAAGCTCCTTCTTGTACACATTTATTGATCATGTTAAATAAGTAGGTATTTCCAAATTATCACTTGTTATTTAATCAAAGTGAGTCAGGCATCTGGTAACTCCCTTCTCATTTCTCTTACTTCTTCATCCTCTCTCAGATTCTGTTCCCAGCAATTCCAAAGTCACAAAACTGTGACCTCTCCAGCACCTCCTTCATCCCCAAATTTGTGGAGAATGAACCAGGAGACAGGGAAAGTCCTAGACCTGAGCTCCAAGTCCACCCTTGCATAGCTCAGGTTACCAGCTCAAACTCCCCTATCACAGGTTTCACACAGAGAAGGAAATTGTGGCTTTAATAACACTTTTCTCCTCTTGAATTAGAAGAATTCGTGGGATCCCAAGCATTGGTCCAGTTCGTGCCCAAGCAGCCTCAGCAGGACGCCTCAGAACAAGGCAGAAGCACCCAGAAAGGGTGAGAGTCTTTGAGGAGACTGGGTCCTTGGATGGGAGAAGCTTTTTGAAGAATTGGTGGCAGTTCTGTAAACACATCTTGAGGGGGTTTCTGTGTGAGTCCGCTTACCTCCAACAGTGGTGAGCAGGAGGCTGGTGTGCTCCTGGAAATAGATGACCTAGGCTTGGGACCCACTGGCTGCCGGCTGCCCGCAGGAGTTTCTAGTCAGTGGGAGGCTTATGGTATTGCTGGTTGGTCTTACTAATGAGTGATGGAATCTTTTCTTGCAGACTTTCTCAATTCATTTTCATTAAAAACACGACTATTGCCTCTTTTAAAAAAAAATTCCACGGGGCTGAAACTTCGGAGAAGACCTGTGCTGAAGACACCTGTAGTTCTGGAGAGGAATTAAATCAAGGGGAAAGGTAAAGCAAGAGTCGTTTCTGAGTTGGTGGTGTAGCAGATGTGTACGTATGCTTTCTCATTGAAAATTCTGTTTTAAAGGCGATCAAACTGAGGTTCAGGCAAATTACTTGCTCAAGGTTGGGCAGCAGGCACCAAAACTAGGATTCATACCTGGAATTTTTCTTTTTTTTGCTTCAGAATATTTCACTCAACTAGACTATCTCAGTGTAATGTTCTTGCTTTCCATCTCAGTCCTCTTCTGCAATATTTGTTTCAAGGAACAAAATATATTGATTTTTGTCACATTACTTACAGTTACTAGTGCTACATTTAAGTCCTCTTCTGCAATATTTGTTTCAAGGAACAAAATATATTGATTTCTGTCACATTACTTACAGTTACTAGTGCTAAGGCTTAGGAAGATTTCTCAGAAATAGAGCTAATTGTTGGAAGAAACAGCTGAAGAGTTCAAGGGGCTTCTCATCCCCTTTGAAGCCCTTTGAAATTTATTATAAGATTTTATGTACTGGTTATTTTGTTTTCTTTTTTCTTTTAGTAGGTGTGCAAATATAGTTACCTGAGCCTGGGCCAGAAGGCAGACTCTAGGGGCTCCAGCAAATTAAATCTGGCCACTTGCCCCAGAAACCAAATGGAAAACTGTTGGAGAAAAGCAGGAAAGGTGCTCTAATCAATATGGGCATGCTGGGAAGAAAGGAACCAGCATCTTCAGCACTGTCTCTGGGGGTATTGATATAAGCCCCCAGATTATATAGCAAGGGATTCCACAAGTATGCATGGTCTGGTAGTCTTGGTCAAAATGTGGTCTGATTGATCATTATCTCAGGATTGGTCAGATAAGGAACTGTAGGTGGCAATGAGAAAGTTGCTGTTACTTGCGGGTAGTTTCTACATATCACAAGGTGCTTACACTTCAGACCTGCTGTTGCTGGAACTCAGAATGACTGATATGGTATAGCAGATATGTACATATGCTTTCTTATTGAACCTTGTTGACAACTCTATGAGACAAATATTTCTGTTTTAAAGGCAATCAAACTGAGGTTCAGGGAAATTACTTGTTCAAGGTTGGGCAGCAGGCACCAGAACTAGGATTCATACCTGGAATGTCAAGGTTTTTGTATTTATAGGCCCAAATAAGTGTTTTTTGCAAAAGGAGCCTCTAAGTCCTTATTATAGGATCACTTTGATGAACATTTTAAAAGAATAATTAGAAAATTTTAAAAAGGCACCCTGAAAGGTACTGTCAGTTGAGAGAATGAGAACAAGAGAGGGAGAGAGAAGAAATCCACTCTAAAGAATAATATTTATTTGTGATTATGTAGAGAGTATGCAAAGCAGAATGCATACGCTATTTGAACCATGAGTGTATTCCAAGCCAGAGGGATAAAGGGAAACTTTTAACAGCAAAATGAGGAGGATTACATAAATTGTTTTGACATAATACTCTCTGGCCATAAGGGTGTTCCAGGACCAATAAGAAGGGTGGCACCAGTCTAAGTTGAACAAATAGTTGCTGCGCAGGTGACCCTTTGGAAGTATTCTTTGTTCCAGGTTGCAGTAGTGTTTATGAAAGGTTGCTTTGTGGAATTCCTTGCTCTAGTTCCTGTTTTTGGGAAATCTGTGCATGAGAACCTTCCCTTCGAAGGTTTCTAGCCCCTTTTCCATAGTGTTTGACATCAGTGACTCCATTTTGAACCAAACAACTTTCACACTACTCATTGCTATCATTAGCATTTTAAATAGCAGAAAACCAGGAAGGAGCAATTGTCCTGTATGAAAGTGACTGGCTTCACAGAAAAAGGCCTGGAGACAATATCTCCTACAAAGTTAAAACTGAAAGATCTTAATGCCACAAACCTGAAGTGGTCCTAATATAGATTTTCTAATAATTGTGAAATAGTATTCTTAATGATGTGATTGCAAAATCATTTAGAGGGTGATGGATGTGGAAAATTACCAGAAGCCGCTCAGCCAGGCAGCAAACCCCCTCCTCACTGTTTTAAAATCTACTGACTCAGGCTGTTATAGAAACTTCTGTCTTGGGCCCCTATATTAGAAATATAATAAACAAGTGGTTGGAGGTGGGTAAGCAAGGCAGAAATTTTACTCCCATTAGAGGGTGGACTTTCAAGGGTGGGAGGTCTGAAGCACACATGCACAAAGGAAGTCCCCTGGTATTTATCCCCAGACTGATGTAATCCTGCCCTTCACTCTGATTGGAGGAGCTCACAGGCATAATCTACATGATGGGCTAAGATTGGATAGGGCCAGGTACATAAAGTACGTAGGCAGGATATGGAAAGTCAAAGAAGGTAAGAGGGGTACAGGAAGTGGGTGGGTGGCAGAGGTGTAAGGAGACACATGTTGGGGAGTTTTAAAGATGGCGTCCTCCTAGCCTCATGGTTCCCTGACTTAAGATGGCTTCCTTTTTTCATGGGATCTTTAAGGCTGCCTTCTGAACATGAACCACCAGGCTTCCTATTTCTCACAAATCCTCCCTTTTTCTTTTTATACCTTGGTACCATTTTCATTATACCCTTTGATATTGACATCTATCCTAGATATATTAACTTTTTGACTTGAAAATCAGCCATGGTAATAAGTTCTACCATTTTTAGCAATTCAGATAGCCATTCTGTTGATCAGGAACACTTGGTAAGGTCCTTTTTAGTTCAATTGAATCTTTGCTGCTTTTCAGATCTTGTTTAAAATCAAGTCTCCAGGCTGGGAGTGGTGAATTGCAAATTCTAGAAGGGGGAATCTCAGTAGCAGTTAATTTTAACCTTACCAAATTAAGAAGGGTATAGATAGGTCTCTAATTGATTCAGAACATGGTTGTGTATTATGCACTCCTGTCTAGGAAACTTTTCTCTATAGCCTTAATTACCTCTGGTATGGCTGTCACAAGCATATATCTTAAATTATATCAAAAGAACCATCATCCTTTAAAGTATGGCTGTACTGTGTCTCCTGCCAGGTGTTTAAGACCAAGTCGGTCAAAATTGATCTGGTGCCAATCTATTATTAGAGTCAGCTAAGATACTTTAGAGGGTCATTCCTGGAAACTTATGAAAAACCCTTTGGTTCTTCTATTAGTGCCACCTGCCAGGGTCTTTCTGACCATATACAGCTTCACTTGGAAGCATGAGGAACATCTGCCTGTCCAGTGACCTTTCTCCTTTAGCAGCTTTCTGTTTTCTAGGGTCATTTGATCTCCCTGACCATGAGGTTGTGTCACCCAGAGTTATCAAGGCTGTGGAGAAGTCACATTATCCCCTGAGTGTTAGCTGACCAAATAGGGCAAGGGACAAACTATTGATTATTTATCTTAACCCTTTAATTTACTTACCTTTGGTCTCTTGGTTTCGGTATTAAACATCTAGCAGGTAAGTTTCATCAGTCCTATAGTAGGAGTACTGGGCTTTAGCTCTAATGTCTATAATTTTACAGTTACTTACACATTTTTATTTAGTTGGGATCAGTATTAGTACTAGAAGTCAACCTTACATCCTGTGATGGCTTGTTATTCCAAATCTGGTTGTTACAGAAGTTATTGTTCTGCAAAGCATTCAGACAACAATTAAAATGTTTTACAAGAAGTGAAAATTGATGGAGTGGGATCACTCCCAAACACTTTTTATGCAGCAAATATTACACTGATTCCAAAGCCCAACAAAAACATGTCAAGGAAAGAAAACTACAGACCAATTTCCTTGATGAACATGGATGCAAAAATCCTTAATAAAATTTTAGCTAATCGAATACAAAAACACATTAAAAAGATAATACATTATGATCCAGTGGGCTTCATTCCAGGAAAACAAGGCTGGTTCAACATATGCAAATCAATAAATGTAATTTACCACATAAACAGAAGTAAAAACAAAAATCATATAATCATCTCAATTGATGCAGAGAAGGCATTTGATAAAGTTCAACACCACTTTATGGTCAAAACTTTGGAATCAAGGGAAGATACTTTAACTATGTCAGATCCATTTACTACAGACCCATAGCCAACATTATCCTCAATGGAGAAAAACTGAAAGCATTTCCACTGAAGTCAGGTACTAGACAAGGCTGTCCGCTTTCCCCACTCTTCTTCAATATAGTACTTGAAACGCTTGCCAGAGCTATCAGGCAAGAAGACAAGGAAATCAAAGGTATTCATATAGGAAAATAGAAAGTGAAGTTATCTCTATTTCCTGATGACATGATTCTATACCTAGAAGACCCAATAACATCGGCCAGAAAACTCCTAGAGCTTATAGGAGTTTTCAGCAAAGTAGCTGGCTACAAGATCAACTCCAGTAAATCACTAGCGTTTCTTTACTCCAGCAACAAATCCACAGAAGAAGAAATCAGGAAATCTCTCCCATTCACCATCACTTCCAAAAAAATGAAATACTTGGGCATTAACCTTATAAAGGATATTAAGGACCTTTACAAAGAAAACTATCAAACACTAAGAAAAGAAATTACAGAAGACCTGAGTAGATAGAAAAACATTCCACAAATGCTCATGGTTAGGCAGAATCAGTATAATAAAAATGGCCATTCTACCCAAAGGCCTATACAGAGTCAATGCAATCCCCATCAAGATACCTATGGCATTCTTCACAGATATAAAAAAAGCAATTCGCCAGTTCATATGGAATAACAGGAGACCCAGACTAGCCAAAACACTACTCTATAGAAAGGAAGAAATAGGGGGTATCTCAATCCCTGACCTGAAATTATACTACAGAGCCATAGTATCAAAAACAGCTTGGTATTGGTATCAAAACAGAACCGAAGATCAGTGGAACAGAATAGAAGATCCTGAGACAAAACCCCATATATTTAACCATTTGATATTTGATAAAGGGGGCAAGAGCATAGTGTGGAAGAAAGATAACCTGTTCAACATATGGTATTGGACAAACTGGACGTTCATATGTAGACAACTGAAGCTGGATCCTTATCTTTCACCCTGCACAAAAATTAAATCAAAATGGATCAAAGACCTGGATATTAAGCCAACAACTTTAAACTTACTAGAAAAAGAAGTAGGGTCAACACTACAGCATATAGGAGTCAGCAGCTTCTTCCTTAACAAAACTCCCATGGCTCAAGCTGTAAAATGAAGAATAAATGAATGGGATGCATTTAAAATAAAAAGATTTTGCACAGCTAAAGATCTAGTCAAGAGCATCAAGAGAGAACCTGCAGAATGGGAGAAAACCTTTGCCTGCCACACCTCGGACAGAGAGCTAATATCCAGAATATATAAAGAACTAAAGAAACTAAACACCGAACTTACAAATAATCCAATCAATAAATGGGCTATGGATCTAAAAAGAAACTTCTCACCAGAAGAAGTCCAGAAAGCCCATAAATATGTGAGAAAATGCTCTACATCATTATCTATAAGGGAAATGCAAATCAAAACTTCAATGAGATACCACCTCACACCTGCTAGAG